>JABUQX010040682.1:50000-77114 GCA_015478945.1 Trachelipus rathkii
ATATATATTATATATATATATAGACAGATAGTAAATCTGTGTCTACCTAGCTCGGCCCTTTCATAATACATTAGGTTAGGGCAAACTGTGGGCATTTCATAATCTATTAGGTCAGGGCGAACTTGGGAGTTCCATAATCCATGAGGTTAGTAGTACTTTTGGGGCTTCCATGATCCATTAGGGTTAGGGCGTACTGTAGCCTACACATAATCCATTAGGTTAGCTGCTACTTGGGGGCTTACATAATCCATTAGGTTAGGGCTACTTGGGGGCTATTAAGTATAGGTTAGGATAAAGTTGGTTAGGTAGACACAGATTTAATATATATATATATAAATATTGCTTTATTTATATCCTTATTTGCACATGTATATATATATATATATATATATATATATATATATATATATATATATATATATATATATATATATATTGAATTATATCAATATATCCAATAATTTCATATAGATATAGTTTCTACTTATAATTCAAGCCCAGAAAACAACATTTTACTTCTCAATTTTATATATATATATATATATATATATATATATATATATATATATATATATATATATATATATATAATATATTTATATATATATATATATATATATATATATATATATATATAATAAATATCTAGTTTTTGATCTAAATATTTTCTGAAAAATTTCTAAGTTCAAAAAAATTCTAGTTCAAAAAGAAAGCCGTTTTCTGTTTTCTGGCATTTTGTCTTACGCTCGATAAGATAAAATCTTAAAAGAATATTTATTTTATTGGGTCATATAAATGACTAATGGTACTCCCACTAGTGCAATGTATTCTTGTTGTGTTCTGAAATTTTTATTTTTTAAAAAGCAGCTCAAATAGGATATCGTAAGTAGTGCTTTCTGAATTTAGCGGATGTTAGCATGCAGTGCATACTGAGTAAATTTTAACATAACCATAACAAGCAAGTACCTAAACTAAGATGTGGCAACATTTTTTAGTATTCTTGCATGGGGAAGAAAATACCCAAAAAAAAAAAAAAAAAATGGAAATTTTTTTTTTTGACTTTTCAATTTACTGAGCATAGCTCTAGAATTACCCATTTGGGAAAGTTCTATATTTGAATCAGTTCATATTTTCTGAAAAATTTTCTATTCGTGGGCCTTGCCTGTAGTTAAGTTAAGTTAAATTTACAGTTTAGTGGCAAGCTTCTGGAATTATGCCAGAAGCTTTGCCACTAAAGAATTTTATTAAAAAACTTAACTTAACTTAACTTTTCTGAACTTAGAAATTTTTTGAAACTTAGAAAATTTTTCAGAAAATATGAACTGATTCAAATATAGGGTAATTATTTCCAATAACTGCCTCTAAACAGATTTTTATAAAAATCACAGCATAGACTCTAAAAAAATAGTAATGAAGAATAAAAAAAATTATTTGTCGGTCTCTTTAGGAAAAAAAAGTTGTAAAAAAAACCATAGGATTTATTATTATAAAAAAAATTTTTTTTTTTTTGAAAATTACACGATATACTCTTAAAAAAAATAATAATGAAGAATAGTGAAAACTTAAAATGGGTAGCCTTAGGAAAGTTACAGCCCTGAAAGTTAAAATTTCCCATGTGACTTCTCTTATAATAAAATTAGTGGGCTTCGTGCTGCGTTCTTTAGGGGGCCATCCTAGTTCAGGTTATGATAAGATTTGTTAATTCTACATAGATTTTCTCTGTGTATACCTAACAAAACTTATCATAACCTGACTTAGAGGGCCTGAAATGAGACCTAACCTGGATCGATCAATATTGAAAAGTCTATGTGATTTTTAACAACTTTGAGATGCTGAAACTTTTTTCCTAAAGGGAGTTTTTTAAAATAATTATTTTTTTTTTATTCTTCATTACTATTTTTTTAGAGTCTATGCTGTGATTTTTATAAAAATCTGTTTAGAGGCAGTTATTGGAAATAATTACCAAATATAGAACAATACCACCCATTTTTATTGTACAAAAATAGTTGTGGGTGCTTTATTAGGATTTCATTAATGCATTTATATTTATTTTGTATTTATAGTTTCTATAGTAAAAATCTGTTGGTTCGGAACATTAATAAAATGCCAATTATTGGATCGGCTAAATAAAGTGCCAACTATTGGATCAGCTAAAGCACGGGCATGATCAGCGAGCTGTTGTGAAATTAGCCAAGGCTAGGCCTATTTTGAGTACGATATTCTCAATACGTCTATTTTTCTGGTTCTTAAAGGAAAAAGTTGATAAACACGGACACTGTAAAGGATCAAGTTATTTCTTTATTAGTCCCATGTGGGTTTTTATTGTCTTATAAATAGTTTGGATTAAAGTAGGCGTATTATATACGAATAAAGAAGCTTCAATCAAAACCTACCTGATCTTTCAAAACTGGACTGTTGACAATATCTATATTATAATGTATGGAATTTAACTCTTCTATGTTTAATAAACTTGTTTGAACATTAAAGTAATTCAAAAAAAATATTATCAAGATAGCAAATTTCATTCTTAGTAGTAAACTCACTATCAAATTTCGTTAACTCGGACCAGGGTATGTCTGTCTAATCAGTAATCATAGGTCTAACATTTATGACTGGTACATAGCACGATAGCATTAAGGAATTCAGCAATTTGAGCGTTACCAAAGATTGGCGTCGCTACTTTCAAAACACGTAAACTCGGGAATGCAGTATTACTTCACAACATTGTAAAATAAACTGGTTTAATTTAATGTAGTTACATTCAAAAAGAAACTGGTTTAATTTAATAAAGTTACAAGAAAAATTTCAAATTTTAGTTATTTCGGTAAAAATTATAATTTAGTAGCTGTAAGCTTTCGAGCTCTATGGAATTTTTCTCATATATACCCTAAAGAAAAGATTTGAAAATTATATTTATTTTATATTTATATTTAGGTTATATATATATATATATATATTATATATATATATATATATATACATATATATAGATACATAAAGTTAATATATATATAAATATAGATATGCATAGACAAGATGTATAGTAGCAGCGTTATGTTAAGTTATGTTATATATATATATATATATATAGCATATATATATATATATATATATATATATATATATATATATATATTATATATATATATATATATTATTATATATATTATATATATATATATATATATATATATATATATATATATATATATATATATATATATATATATAAATATATGGGACATATATTGAAATTTTGGCCAATTATATATATATATTATATATATATATATATATAATATATTATATTATATAAATATATATATATATATATATATATATATATATATATATATATATATATATTATTTATATATATTATCAAATGTTTTATAAAACTATTATATACTTTCACATATATATCTTCTATTTTGCTCATTTTAGTATTTTATTTTAGGATATAGTATTTTATTTTATGATATAGAAACTATTAGCTATATTCAGTATTTTAGTTTAGTGGAATTTATATTTTTGTCCCTGTTAATATAATTCACCAGAATTTTCACTAAAAAATCTCAACGAGCATCACTTCAAATTCAAAATCCGTCCTATTAAGTCGTGCTTGTGAAAACAAAAAATTAATCAAAATGTAAAAGGGTATAGAGGTAAATTTCTTCATTTCTTTTCAAATATTTTTACTATCAATCTATCTCTATTCTCTTTACCTTCTCACCAATCAAATTTACCCTAACTAAGATTTTAAGTGCTAGGTTACAAAAGCCAAGAGGCAGAGTTATCTAAGGACTATCAAAATCTTATTCAAGGAGCAAAAAAATCTTTGAAACAACAAATTCAGGTAAGGCTAATGTAGATTCACAATTATACTTATATATCATTTTTTAAAACCTTATATCTTTCAAAGATTTTTTTTTGTAATTTAATCTGCTTTAGATTAAATTTTCGTCAATTGTGTAATCTATATTGGTCTTAACGAACGGATTTGTTGCAAGTTCTTGATAGCTCGTGCTAGCAATATTGCAAATTAAAATCAACCTAGCTCCGAAGCTTATAGCAGTTTTCGATATTTTGTGTAGGCTATTATTAGGTCAAAATCATTTTTAAATTAAGGTTTATTTGAACATATGAAAATATTAGATACGGTAGAAGCCACGTGGGCCTATCGAGACTAGCCTATGGGTGTTTTTGTCCTAAGTTTAGTTAGTCTTAGGGTATTTAATTCAAAATTTGGTATGAGAGTTAGATAAGCAATGCATCATTGCCTAACCCTTCCATTACAGTGATTTCCTCAAAAATTCAAGCTCAAACTTAGGCCTAGGTCTAGGCCTAGGTCATTTTCAACCTCAAAATTTGTTTTTTTTGTGTGTGTGTGGTCTTCTAAACCTTTTCAAATTTCAAATCAAATAATTTGGCCAGTGGTAGGCCATATCTCATTTTTCCTCAAAAAATATTCAATTTCAAAGTTAGGCATTATAGGCCTAGATCACTTTCAACTTCAAATTTTGTTTTTTTTTTGGTCTAATAGACCTTTTCAAAATTCAAATCAAATAATTTGGCCTGGTGATAGGCTATCTTTCATTATTTCATCTTTCTTCAAGGTTTCATTTGTCCTTGGGTCATTCTAGCCAAATTTCAGCGAAAATGTCTGACCCAGAGATACAAGCCCTTCATGATAGAGTTAATAAAAAATCTAAGCCTATAGTTCAAGCCATTTCATCCCTCAAGGCACAAGTAGACATTTATCTTAGTCAGATAGAGAATAGGCCTACAGATAATAATAAAGATAAAGATGCAGTTTATGTAAAGGATCTTGTAGAGGAAGTAGAGTCCTTGTTAAAAGATATTAAACAAAAGGATACAAATATAATAAAAATATATAATGATAATGAGGTTGACTCCCTCATTCCTGAGTTTCATAATAAGGAGTTGTGTAGTCAGATTCAGTACCAATGCTCGATTAAATCAAAATTAAGTGAATTAAAATTTAAAGGGGATCAAAATTCAACCCCTCCAAAAAATACTTGCTCTCATTTCAGTGAATCTGTTCTTAGGGCTATAGATTGTGGTTTCTTTGAGGGCAATGATAAGTTTGCTTATAAAACTTTTATTTCAAAATTTAAGAGTTCCTTAGATTTACAGAAAAATTTAAGTGAATCCATTAAACTTCATTGCTTAAAAAATAAATTAAAGGGATATGCGTACTCCCTAATTCAGAATCTTTCTATTAGTGATAATAATTATAATAAAGCTCTTGAACTTCTAGATAAAGAGTTTTTAGACGAAAAATTCATCATTGATGAAATTATTAAAAAAATCATATCTTTAAAACCAGTATTTGACCCAACATATAATGCGACTAGGGTTTACTTAAATGATATCAGAACATTAATATATGAACTTGAGAGTTATAACCTCAAATATCTTGAGGAGGCTACTGGATTAGTAGTACTTAGCCACATAGTTTTATCAAAATTACCTAATGTGGTAGTCAAAGAAATTACTCGCAAGTTGAATACCAATTACCCTGATTTGAATCAAATATTCGATAGTTATAATGAAGTTATCAAAAATATTGTTAAAACGTCAAATCATAATAAAGGTCAAAATTTCAATCAAGTCCCTCCCCATAATACTTATTCAAAATTTAAAAATGTAAATACTTCAGATAAGCCTAATTTTAAATTTAAAAATAATGAAAGGACGAATGAGTCCTTAAAATCTAGTAATAGGCCTGATTCCAATTCTGCCTTGCAGAATTTCAAAATTCATACTAATGAAGTTGGTGTAAATGAAGCTTCTCATAGTATTGATTCTTCCACTTCCAAAATCAAAGGTTATTCAAAATCATGTAAGTTTTGTTCATCCCAAGGTCATGTGATGACCAATTGCAATGTTTATCAAACCTATGAGTTAAGAATTAAAAGGTGTAATGAAATAAATCTATGCCCCAAATGTTCAAGTACTAAACATACTGCAGATCACTGTCCTGGACTTGAGGAGCAACTTTCTTTTAGTTGCCAAGTTTGCAATAAAAGAAGTCATATTACAGCTCTTTGTAAGCAAAGGAAAAGTTCCACCCTCACAAATGTATGTCTTAGTTTTAGTCAAAGCACCAACAATTTATATTTGTTGCCATCAATTACTATAAGGATTGGTAGGGGTAAAGTTTCGGCTTCAGTTCGATGCCTAGTCGACTGTGGCTCACAGAGGTCCTACCTTTCTAAAAGAGTGCTGGACAAACTCAATATATCTGTAGAGAATCATCAAAGCACTCAATACGATATAAAAACTTATTTAGGTATTAGCACCCGCACTTTGAAAGAGACTGTTCTTGATGTATATATGGACCAGTCTTGTTTCACCCTTCCTCTTTTGGTTGATGAGGATCTTAAATTAAGTTACGAGATTAAGTTCGTAGATCAGGCTCTAATTAATTTGAGAAATAAATCTTACAAATTAGCTGATTCTGGCTATAAAGAGTCTAATAACTCATTTTTCGATTTGGATGCCTTAATTGGCATCGATTTAATAGAGTATTTCCCTCAACTAGAATTGATTAAATGTATGAGTGGATCTGCTTTTAAGTTAAGAGATGGTTCTATTATTCCATTTGGAAATATTACTAATTTTATATACAATAATCAAATAAGAGTTTCAAATCCATCATCAATTGTTCAAAATCATAATCATATTCAAAATCAAAATCTAAATCAAAATCAATTGCAGGTTAACATACTTTAGTTAATGCAGTCTTAAACCCTGTACATTCTATTTTAATCCTTTAAGCCATATCTTAAGTAATTCAGAGGTAGAGCAAGGATTAGAAAACATGTTCAAATTAGAGTCCTTAGGTATAGAAGGTATGAATAATAGTAAATCTGAAGATGATTTGAAACAGATTGAAAAATTCAAAGGTGGTATAGAGTTCAAAGATGGAAAATATCATATAGATCTTCCATGGATTGAAGATAAACTTCCCTTGTTGCCATCAAACTATAACATTGCTCTTGCAGTGCTTAATAGAGTTCATGAAAATTTAGAAAATAAAGATTTAGTTAAAGCCTATGATGATGTCTTTCAGCAACAATTAGCTGATGGTATTATTGAAGAGTTCAGTGTATCTCCCTCTGAGTATAAAAATTATATTTGGGTTCCTCACAGACCTGTTATCAAAACTGATGAACAAGTATCAACAAAGGTCAGGCCTGTGTTTAACTGTTCTCTTAAAACTAATTCTTTACCATCTCTAAATGAGGCAGCCTATACTGGACCAGATCTTATGTCCTCCTTGTTGGGTCATTTATTCCGGTTCAGATCAAATCAGTTTGTCATGTTAGCGGATATTAAACAAGCCTTCCTTCAGATTAAGTTAAAATCTATCGAAGACCGCAATCGCTTTTGCTTTTTTTTTTTTTTTTGAAAAGTAATGGTCAATTAAAGGCTTATCGATACTCAACCATTGTTTTTGGTTTCACATCCTCACCTTTCATCCTCAATTATATCATTAAGCATCATGCTCAGTCTTATGAGGATGATGCATGTACTCAGATTCTATTAAATAATTTTTTTGTTGATAATTTAATTATTAGTGGCAATGATCTACAACATTTAAAAGAACTTTATTATGAATGCAACAAAAGAATGGAAGATGGTGGTTTCCATCTTAGAAGTTGGGACTCTAATAATGATCAATTAAGAGCTGTTATGGAAGAAGAGGGTAGAATAGTTCAACATCAGGAATCAGAAGATAAGGTTCTTGGATATCTTTTTAATCCTCTTACAGATAAGTTAAAACTAGCAAAATTTTCGATTAATGCTGATGCAAATACCAAAAGATTGTTGTTATCTGCTGTGTCCAAGGTTTTTGATCCTTTAAATATCTTTTTACCCGTAACTTTAAGAGGTCGGTTACTAATTAGGAAATTATGGCAATTAGGTCTCGATTGGGATGAAAAGGTCCCTGCTGATGTTTTAGTTTCCTGGTCTTCTCTATGTTCAGATTTAAATAAATTACATAATATTGAAATTGAAAGGTGTGCTTTCTCACCTTCTCCCTCAAACTCTTTATTTGTATTTTGTGATGCCTCATCCTCTTGTTATGGTTTTGTCGTTTATAGTATAGGTCAAGGTTCTAATTTAATATTCTCAAAGGCCAAGGTGGCCCCTCTCAAATCTAGGGCTTTGCCCTCTTTAGAGTTGTTATCTGTGTTCTTATTTTTCAAGTGTATCAAATCAATATTATCAGAATTTCAAAATGTACAGTTCAAAAACATAAAGGTCTTTGTAGATGCTCAAATTGTCCTTTCATGGCTCCTGTCTGGAAAGGCAAAAAATAAAAATATTTTTGTTAACAATAGGCTCAAAGAAATTTATCAAATCAAAAATCAAGTTGAGCAAGAGTACAAAGTATCCATTTCTTATGCTTACATCAATACTGCTGAAAACCCAGCAGATCTGATTACCAGAGGTGTTACAACCTCTACTTTTCTTTCAAAATTGCCATTATGGCTAAAGGGTCCTTCTTGGATTCTTTTAGATCAATCTCAATGGCCTATTAGTAAACTTAAATGTTTGTCTGAGGCCAATAAGGAAAAGACTTTACAATGTAACACATCTGTGGTTGTTTCTCAGTCTTTGTTACCATTTAAAGATTACTCAAGTGTGCATAGGCTTTATAAAGTAACTTCAAAAATATTCAAATTCATTAGCAGGAGTAAAGGGCTGGATGAAGATTGTGATCAGAAAGCCCAACTCTATTGGTTGAAGATAATGCAGCAGCATTGTTTTTCTAAGGAGATATTATTTCTCCAAAATCCTAAAAAGGATGAAATTCCACCGCTGGTCAATCAACTTAACTTATTCATAGATGATAAAGGCCTAATCCGATCCAAAGGTAGAATTGCCAAGACACTTTTATATAATGATGATGTGATAAATCCAATTCTTCTTGGCAAGGATCATCATCTCACTAAATTAATAATAAGAGACTTTCATTCAAGATGTCAACACTTGGGTGTTCAAACCACTATCAATTTCATCAGAGCTCATGGCTTCTGGATTACCAAGGCCAGGCAGGCTGTAAAAAATGTTTTGTCAGACTGTATAGTATGCAAAAAATTTAACAGTATACCCTTTAAATATCCAAAAATGACTAATCTTCCTCATCATAGAGTTAATTTTGTGCGTCCTTTTGAGCATACTGGCGTGGACTTTACAGGGCATCTCGTTGTAAAGATTAATGATAAGGAATTTCAAAAAATGTATCTATTAATTTTCACCTGCCTTAATATCAGAGCTATTCATGTTGATGTCCTTCCAGATATGTCCACTGAATCCTTTTTACTTTCATTCCAACGTTTCACAAATATATATGGCATACCGTCCAATTTGTACTCAGATAATGCCAGGAATTTCAAACAAGGTGGAAATATACTGTTAGAATCTTTGTCTTCAAATATGTTCTCCGAACATATGCGTATCAATAACATCAAACATTACAAGATTCCAGTCTATTCCAGTTGGGTGGGATCAGTTTGGGAGAGAATGATACGAACAGTTAAGGGATGTCTCTATAAAACTATAGGTAAAGCAACCTTAACCTACTTTCAACTGTTAACAAGTATTTCAAATATCACCAATGTTATCAATTCAAGACCTTTAACCTATAGGTCATCAGATAATGATTTGGAAGTTATTGCTCCAAATTCCTTTTTGAAGCCTTATGGCAATTCAAACCTCATATTCAATGAAGTTTCCACCCCCATATGGAAAAAACTTCCTCCCTCACAACAAGACTTAGCCATAACTCTAACTGCTCAAGGAAGAGTTTTGGAGACTTTCAGGGAATTATGGTATGAGTCTTACCTATTAAATTTGCGCCAGACTAGTAGAAATCTCTATCAGTCAGAGTGGACCAACAGAATTAAGGTTGGAGATATAGTTCTGATACACACACCTAATAAACCTAGACCCTTCTGGCTTTTGGGTAGAGTTCTGGAAGTCATTGTTGGTGATGACGATAAGATCAGGAGTGTGTTATTAAAAAGGGGAGATGGACAAACCTGTCACTATTCTATTTGTCATCTCTACCCATTGGAGTTATCTATTACCCACTCTGTCTCCAGTGGAGAAACTGATGCTGAAACAAGCAGTGATTTCTCCAATTCAGATGGTCAAAACAATGAAATTACAGATCAAGTTGATCCCTCAAATTCAAATTCAGTTATTCAAAGTAATAGTGATACTGCTATTGTAGATGTACAACCTTCAACTTCAGGTATAAATTCACCTCAACTTGACTCTCAACAGAATCAAATTGCTCCACTCAATTCAGTCAAAGAAAGACCTCTTAGACAGGCTGCTGTCAAGTGTCAAGAATTCCTTCGCAGGAATTTATCTGATTTGTAAAAACTTTAATTCTTTTAATTGCAATGGTTTTCATTGCAACTCTTCAGTGGGAGGATATAAAAACTATTATATACTTTCACATATATATCTTCTATTTTGCTCATTTTAGTATTTTATTTTAGGATATAGTATTTTATTTTATGATATAGAAACTATTAGCTATATTCAGTATTTTAGTTTAGTGGAATTTATATTTTTGTCCCTGTTAATATAATTCACCAGAATTTTCACTAAAAAATCTCAACGAGCATCACTTCAAATTCAAAATCCGTCCTATTAAGTCGTGCTTGTGAAAACAAAAAATTAATCAAAATGTAAAAGGGTATAGAGGTAAATTTCTTCATTTCTTTTCAAATATTTTTACTATCAATCTATCTCTATTCTCTTTACCTTCTCACCAATCAAATTTACCCTAACTAAGATTTTAAGTGCTAGGTTACAAAAGCCAAGAGGCAGAGTTATCTAAGGACTATCAAAATCTTATTCAAGGAGCAAAAAAATCTTTGAAACAACAAATTCAGGTAAGGCTAATGTAGATTCACAATTATACTTATATATCATTTTTTAAAACCTTATACTTTCAAACATTTTACAAATATTTTCGATTTAAAAAAAAATCTTTGTATTTAAATCATAAAATTAATATAATAGATTAAAATATAAGTAAATGAATATACAGTATGAAAATAATATACATATGAAACAAAAATAAGACAAAATAAAATAAAATAAAGTAAAATAAATATATACATGAACATAATAAAGCACAAACATATTTATGAATACATATTAAATATGAATACAGGAAGATAGTGGAGAGAATGAGAAGATGGAGTAATTTAGAATAAAGATAAGATGAGGTAATGGATGATCGTTGTAAGATAGAATGATAGTTTTGCATATGGAGTGCAAAAGATGGGCAAGATAGAATGGAATGGGTAAAATGAGGGTGCAAAGATAAAGATGAGTGAAGATGGGATTTAAGGAAGAAAGTAAAGATGGAGTTTAGATAAGAGATGGAGTAATGTGAGTAAACCAAAGTACTGAGTACATTATGCACTAGATATGATGGATATGAGCATGATTTGTATTTGGAGGCTTGAATAGATAATATAGAATAGGAAGTAAAGAAAGAAAAGAAAATGAAATAAAATGAGATAAAATAAAAATGAAATAAAATACGAATAAATCATTTTAAAATAAAACTATATAACACTAGGACCTAACAGGCTCATAGCCTTTAAGTCCAACAGGAGTGCATTGGCAAGGCTTGCCCCTATATTTGACGAAACGTCACCTCTGATCAATTCCATGGCATATCTTGGCGTTTTCTGGAAGCTATAAACTTCATGTCGTAATTTATTTGGTCAAAAGTCTTCGAATTCATCATCACTTGACTAAAATATTAGTACAAGAGCTAATTAATATTAGTTTTATAATAATCTGTTATATAGAGATGCAAACATGTCAGGTTATAATATTATTAAAATATATATTAAGGATCTCGTGTATAATTACTATAAGCCATTTATATTAGTACTAGTATTACATTTACAATAATTTTAAGTATGAATTTATATCATAAGAGATAAAAAACTTTACAATTATGATTCTCCTGAGAATTTCATCTAACATGTTAAATAATTCCTGATTAAGACGTTGATGGAGTAGTGCACAAATCAACATCCCTTTTCATTTGAATCTATATCATAGTCTTTTAAGTTAGGGTGGCTATTTTTGAAGAAATAGCTATACTGAATACTGGCGGAGGGTAGGAGGTGCAGTTTACATTCAAAGGATGAAAGTTGACCACCAAATTTTTTGGCAGTACCACAATGGCATACTGCAGAATTTTGTCTGGAAGAGGAAAGTTAAAACCTCCCCCTTTGGCTACAAATTTTTTCCGTCCCACATTAATAATAATTTTATATAATTTTATATTAATTTATAGAATATATAATTTTAATTATTATATTTATATTATTATATATATATATCATAATTTATATATATAATATAATTAATATATATATATATAATATATTTAATATATTATATTTATAATATCATTATTTATATTAATTATAATATATATATATAGCCTCAGCATCCGAAAAAGGTTCAGTGCATTTGGAACTTTAAAAAACTAATATAGTATACGAAAATATAGATTCATTTTATTAATCAGGAGACATTTTTACCGCAGAAATTAAAAAAAAATAACAAAAAAAGTAAAGCTTTTTTTAAAAAATTAAAATTGTTTAAAAATTGCTTGAAACCAACCACTGTACATTTTTTTTGATATAAATCAAAGATTGCGACTTACTTCACGATGTGAGACGTGAAAGTTGACTCAATATGTTGTAATTTTTTCTTTTTAAAACGGAACCTAAATCCCACGTAGTAAATACAAGTGAACGGTTCTTTTTTAGAAGAGTTCGGTTTCTTCGGACCGACCGGGGTGACGATCGGGGTGGGACTTGCGTCCCCCCCTTCTTTGTCCTCCTCCCGTCGGCCTCGCAACCCATCTCTAAGAAGGATCATTATAAAATATGAAAAAATTAAATTTTAATATTTTCTCGAGTTTTATATTGTAAAGCGACATTTGGCAACTTTCTCTCGAGACTGCAGCTTCAAAACTGTCTTTCAAGTCAATCATATGTACGAGACTCCTCCCTTCACTTTTTCCTTACTCTAATCTAGTATCATTATGCGAATTTATTAACTATAACTTATCCCACGTTAATTAATCCATCTATACATTGTTTTTTTAATTTTCTCGCTCTCTGGTAAAAATGTTGTTCACGTCTGGATTAATTACAAATATGATATGTCTTTTTTCGCCTGTATATGTTATAGTTTATCTACTTGTGTGACATGCCTGAACTTTTAGGATGCCTGGAACAACCAGACTCCCGTAACTATTATTATATATCAATGTGATATACTTCTACTTCTTTATCTAATTATCTTAATTTTTATTAATGTCTTTTTATTATTACCTACTAATTTTATTTTACTTGTATAAAATACAAAGTTCCATGTTAATCTATATTCTCTGAGTATGTATTAATATATTATAGATATTTATATTCTATATAGGATTATATTATAGTTATTAATATTATAATTAAGTTATAATTTATATTTATTATTATTAATATCATTATATAGTATATATATATATATATATATAATTATAGGTATAATATATGCTTATTTATTAAGCTGTGGACTCCAGGGAGCAAAATACAATAATGTATATGTATAGTTATTAATAATTTAGGCGTAAATACATTAAATTTTTTTGGTAAAACCTAACCTATCTAACCTAACTCTAACCTAAACCTACTTTAACATAGTCCTACTGCTACAAATCATACTAAGACTTAACCTAAATTAACCTAAGTCTGATATTTAACGGTCATATATCCTGTGTGTCAGGTATACATTATAATTTATTAATGTTATATAATATCATATATATATATATATAGAAATATTAGTATAATATATATAAAGTTAATTATATATAGTATAGTACTTATATATATATATAATATAGTAGTATATAACTTATATATAATATATATATTATATATAATATTAGTCTATATACAAAGGTCGGGCCGAGTTTACGCGTTAAAGCGTCTAATCGTTAATTAAAACCTCGTTAATTTTTTCGTTAACTCTTTTAACGCTTCGTTAATTTCGCCAAACAGCAACGGATAACGGACTATAACAGTTAATTTGTGAGAATACAACGTAACGAGTTTTAAAATTTCCCCTACATCCGTTAAACGTTACCTTAAATATTTCGAGTTTATAAAATAATGTGTTCTTATCTAGATTTTAAATTGTGGATTAGATCGATTCGTGATAACAAGCTTTTTTTTTCCAAAATTTCCTAAACGCGCTCCTTTCAATGGTTGTATTAGATTGTGTTTATTCTTACACGAGTAAATTATCCCGCTTAGAAATTGCTTTTGACTGTTTTTCTTTTGGCTGTCTTATTCACTTTTCACTTAATTCGGTTTCGCTGTTATAAGAAAAAAAGAGATAGTGATCTGATTTTGCCCGCAATGAGTCCATTAACTGACTGTGGATAAGTTTCTATGAACTTGTCTTCTTTTGCGCGACTAGTGAAAATGATAAAAGTAGGCCTCAAAAGCGTTAATTTATACAACAATATACATAGTTGTATTTTAAATTCATAAGTTGAGGACATATCTATTATTTATTACAAATATACTACTCGAGGTATCCGTAAAAGTAATGTCCAGTTTCAATTTGCTTATATAACAACGTAAGTAGTAAACCAAATACAAACAGCATATCATACATCAAAGTGAGAGTAAAGTTGAACAGGAGTTTTTCCTACATATGTTCAATATGTGCCCCATTCTTTATAGGGGATACATTCAGCCGATAATCCAATTCCTCCCAAACATTCTTTAACAGATCCGGAGTAATGGAAGGAATGGCATGTGCAATTCTGCGTTTCAACTCTGCGTATAATTGGGCAGCCTCATAGGAAGAGATCGCATGGCGTTAAGTCCGGGGACCGGGGGGGCAAGATATATAGAGCTCTCTGTTTCGTCTGGACATTACGGACCAATCCAAGCGATTCTTGAGAGTAAGTCGTTCAACCACGCTCGCACTATGAGCATCCAATGTTGGAGGGGTCCATCTTGCTGCCATATAAATTTATATTTACCGCTTCATCCTCTAATAGATTGGGGAAAGAGCCATTGTTGTAACATTAATCGAGATAGGCGACCCCTAGTTACGGTTGCTTCTGCGAAAAAGAAAGGTCCGTAGACCTGGGGTCGGGATATGGCGCAGAAAAAAGTTAACCTTTGGGGAATCACGTTCTGTTCTACAAGTTTCATGCGGATTTTCAGACCCCAGATACGAAACATTATGGGGCATTGCACCTTACTTTCTGAGATGAAATGTGGACGCTCAGGGTCGGGTCCCGGTCCCCCAGATCCCCAGCGGGGGGGGGGATGAGGTGGCCCCGCGGTGGGTGGAGGGTCACGGGGGGGTCCGGGGGAGGAGAGGCTCCACCGGTCCCGGGTCATAAAAACTACACGATTTCTAGAAGGGTCATCGTTTCGAATCCTAACACTGCACAGGCAAAGGTAAACCGTAGAGCATAGTCGTCGGGGCTTTAAGGCATGTAACCAAACTGCAACTGTCATGCAAGCACCGTGTAAACGCCCACCCCCCCCCACCTTTCCTTAAACACCTTCCACACCGTCGTTTTTGGTACCTGCAGTTCGTGACTTGCTCTCGAACGGATTTCTTAGGACTATTGAAGGAACGAGGCCCTGATACCGTCCACATCCTGTACAGTCACTTTGCGCCGTCCTGTACTTTTGCCCCTTAACAAAGACATCCATTAGTGCAAATTGCCTATACCATCGCGAATGTTTTTGCCACATGGAGGATCACATTGGAACCGGCTAAACGATACGCACGTTGATCGTAATTACAGATTCACACATAGCAAATTGTAGAACACAGAAAGCTTACGCTCAGGACTCGCCATTTTCAGTATGTGGCGCAGGCACTAGAGAAGACTACATCTGAACGTGCGCATGCGCGTTTGTCGACCTATCAGGAACTCGCTCTGGCGCAAGACCTTCAAACTACTGCAACTTACTCTTCACTTTTGATGTATGATATGCTGTGGATATTGTATATTTTTGCTGTTATAATAAAGCATTGAAACTGGACATTCTTTTACGGACATTCCCGGTATCGAAGTATAATTAAGGTATTTACGCTTTGAAAGTATTCTTCGGCAAGCGGCAAAAGCATCTGCTATAGGTCAAAGCCTAATTAATTGTCTGATAAGCTTAATATCTTATTAATATTGTTAGGGTTTTATTTTATAATAAAGAAAATTAACCAAATAATTATTTATAAACCTACCTATTGTGAAGACGGTTAACGTTAAACGATTAACGTTAACTTTCCGCTACATTCTTTACCGATAAACGCTTAATGATTAACGCCGTTATTTTTTTTTGTTAACGATGTAAAAATTAACGACGATAACTTTTCTCATTAACGGTGCCCACCTTTGTATATTATATATTATATATATATATATAATATATATATATAGTATATTATATATATATATTATATATATATATATATATATATATATATATAATATATATATGTATAGTATTTAAACATACTATATCTGATATATATAATGATAATATATATATATATATATATGTATATAGATATTATATTAAATATATATATATATAGTATATATACATATATAGATATATAGTTATAGGTATATATACTTATATATATATATATATATATATATATATAAGGTCACTAACATACTATATATATTATATATCTATATACCTCCTAAGACATCAGTCATATATACCTATTTAATACGTATTACTCAGTATATATATATATATCAAAGGGGAAAATTTGAGATACTTTAGAATATCTCTTAGAATTGTATTTGAGACTGTATGTACTGAGGAGAAGAACTGAACTGACATGTCTTAACGTGAATTAGAAAGAATGTAAAAATTTCAACTTTGCATAAAATCTTAAAATATATAATTATAAGATATATATATATTGGAATAAAATCATCATATTTCTTCTTATCTTAATACAGGTAAATTTGTTTTACGAACTGCTGTAAAGTTAATTGGCTCTATTTTCTTGTTTTTTTTTAATTTTAGCTTTCTTAACAAAACCCGTTATTGGTTACTTAATTCCAATGATGTAGCGAGGAATTGAATAGTATAGGAATAACAATTAATTATCATACAAAATTAGTTTATAACATAGACTTTAGAGAAATATAGTTCTGCTAAACTTCGGTGCATTCTTCAGAATCCAACAAATTAGGATCGATGCCATAATTGTTTGGTGATTTCTAAAGCCAAGTCTATATGAATAAAGAGTGAAAGTTAAGTCCATGACTATCTTGGTCTTGTTGTGTTTCCTAAAAATACTTTTCGACTAATTCCGTTTTTTGAAAATTCCTCGTTAATGATTAGTAGTAATATTATATATATATATAGTGATTATATATAATATTATATATATTATATACTATATATATATATATATTATTATATTATATATAAAATATATATTATATAGTGCATATAGTATAATAATATATATCTATATATATATAGATATTATAATATTATATATAATAATATTTATATTATATTATATATATATATATAAAGGTCGAGGCTAAAACATTATTTATAATTATTATAAGAATATAAAAAAAACTGTACTATATTCATAATATTATACCATATATTATTACTTATAATATATATAATATATTATATATATATATTATATAATATATAATATGTTATATATATATATATAATATATAATATATTATATATATATATAATATATTTAATTATATATATATATATATATATATATATATATTTATATATATAATTATATATAGTTATATATTATATAATATATATATATATAATTAATATATTATATATTATATATATATATATATATATATATTAATTATATTATATATTTATATATATATATATTATAATATATAATATATATATATATAATATTTATATATATATATATAATTGTTAATTTATATATAAAATATATGGTTATATTTTATATATTCCGACCACATGCTGAGAAAAATTACTTTTTGCCAGGTTTGCTATTTATTTGTTTTGGTTTGAGTGATTCGGGACAGGGAGCTACTTTTTTGATATAATTTTTTACGAGTTTAAATATTATTTAATTATTTAACTATATTTAAAAGCCTATAATGTTTGGTTTTTATGCGGGCTTTCAGCGTTTTTGTATTCCACTGGATCTCATTATTTCTCTTCACAGAGATTAGATAACCTTGCCTCGGCATTAGATATGTTTTTTAAAAAAAATAATCCCAGACTCTACAATTTTTTTGTATGACATGTTTTTAAATTTAGTTTTATTTAATTCTATTCCTATTCATTTACATAGAGCTTATCATACTGTTACAAATGGAAGCCATAAACAGAATATATACAGTAACTATTTTCAACAGTATGTTTATACTCGAATATTTGGCTCGTGCTACGGCCAATTTTCACCCCCCTTAGAAAATGGACATAAAATTTTGGACTCTCAATTCAGGGCCGATTTTTGACCCCTCATTAAACACCAAGCTAGATCAGCTTTTTGCCTCTAAAACGTTGTTTTTATGGGTATTTTCTGTGTCTGTAGTCATTCTTTTCATAAGAATTTTCAATTTTTCAAAACCCATGTTTTTGGTCATTTTCCGTATCAACTTCCAGAGGGGAGGAGAGGATATATTTTTTATTCGAAATGGACCTTCGAACTTGAATATGCTAGCTCAAACCTCGGGGTTGGCATCTACCTACCAATAAGTCACAATTGTTTTTTTTTTTTATTTTTCGATTTTTTGAGTTTTGTGCTTCAGCGTTGTCTTCCAAACCCACTTTTTTGGATTTTTAAAATGAAAAATTGCGATAATTTTTTCCTGTATCGCGGCGAAGTGAGATGAAATTTTTCAGGACACGTATTAGTCGGAAGAGAATGCCACATTTTTTACTTATTATAATTTCATTTGTATATGCATTAGTTTGTGATTTGTTCTTGGAACAAGTTTTCAAAAAAAAAAAATATTTTTGGAAAATCTTTTAAAAAATTTCTTTTGAGTGTATACAAAAAATTAATCTAAGTTAAAAAAGATGCATCTCGCCCTACTATACAGCCCTTGAAAATTTTATGTTGATCGGACAAGTATTAATTAAAAAATAATCTCAAATATTTTCCAAAAAAATTTTATAATTTTAATTTTTGGAAAGTGAAAAATGATATATTTTTTCTACTCATCGATCTAACATCAAATTTTCAGAGCTTGCATAGTCGGGCGAGATTCATCTTTTTTACTTAGGTAATTTTTTTGTATATCAAAGAAAATTTTTAAAATTTCAAAAATAGTTTTTATTTTGGAAATTTGTTCAAGAACAAATCCAAAACTAATGCATTTATACAAAGAAATTTAAATTCATTTAAGCTAAAAATGGCGACCTGCCTCTCCGACTTCAAACGGCCCTGAAAATTTCATCTCACTTTGCCTCGAAACAGGAAAAAAAAGTTATATTCGCAATATTGTTCATTTAAATTAAAAAAAAGGGGTTTGGAAAATTGGGACAACGCTAGCCCACTCAAAACTTACAAAAAATCCGAAAAAAAAAAAAAACACATCTGTGAACTATTGACGGTAATGGTAGGACACTTTATTCTTAAAAATGTTGAGTTTGAAGGTTATTTATAAAAAAACTGAAAGTTGAAACTGAAAGAATGTCAAATTACAACAGAGTGGGTTTCTTGAAAAATTAAAAAAATCTCTTAGAAAGATACACAAGACTACAGACCACAGACAGAGAACACCCGAAAACAACGTTTAGAGGGCATAAAAAAGCCAGTTGGTGCCTAGTTCATATAGGGTTAAAACTCGGCCTGATGATTTCGAATGTTGGACTGTCCAATTTTCATTGCCTGTTTTAGTGAAAAATGGGCGTCAGCCCGAGCCAAGATATTGGGAACCCCTTTATGGTTGGAAACATGGTTTTGCGGCTGAATATTCTTCTAATCCTGCTAGGGCACTGTACAGCACGTTTCTATAGATCCTTTCCACTTTTCTGTGTCGGCCAAAATTCCCTTACTCTAGCAAGGCCGATTCATTCGTATAGAATCAACCCATGTCTTCTGCGTACAATTACGACTGTAATGATTGCAAATTTGTCTCCAACCGCAGAAACGTCACCGGTTTGACTGGAATAAGGACTGAAGAGATGCATGTTGTCCTTGGCGAGGTTCAAATAACAACCCTATCAATCATATATTGAAAACGAATTCCATATTCCGAAACATGCATATAGAACTTATTAGTCTCGATGGTACGTTTCTAGTCTGAGTACCCAAGATCCGGATTGTAGTTCGATTAAACTTGGAGGACAAACCTGTCTTGTTGTTGTTATTTCCGATATTGTATGGCTGCCAGTTCACAGTGAAGATTCGAACATTTAGTGAAACTCAGATCAGAATTTTCTTTAAAATAAATAGTTTTTCTTGTAGTATTTACTTGTTCAATTGCACTATATAGGCCGAAGCTTTTAGTTTGAAGGTATTTTGAAAGATTGTATGCCAATCCCAACAATTTTGAAGATACAAACAAACAGAACTGGAATGAATGATGGCATTATTGTTATTTAAAATTAATAATGCTTCTTTTGAATGTTCACCTGGCAATTGACTGACATTCTCCAGAACTGTTACTAATGGCATAAGCATTTCTTTGAAAAGTTGCACAGCATCAAAGAGCATTTTCCTTCTGGCATTCTCGCAATCTTGTTTCAATTCGTTAATTTTTTCCTCTAAAACTGAGATCCGCTTTGCATTGGCTTTGTGAATGTCTCTAATATTACACCCATCGCATTTCTTACAGTCTAAGCTGTAAATTTATCAGAGATGCGCAAATTTAAGCAATGGCTTACATAGCGAATGTAAATTGCTTTGGGAGAGGATTTCTCCAAAACAGATTGGGCACCCCTGAATTCACCTCTCATGGACGAGACTCTAGTGGCTAGCCTCTCAGATTGGCTAAATCGAGCTCGAGCTCCATGAGCTTTTCATGTAGCACTCTCGCAAAGTCTTGACCAGTGACATTGTGAACAAGTACAAAGGAAAGAAAGTCCTAATGCTATAGTTTTTGTGATATATGAAATACAATGAAAACTACTCCACTTTTGATATATCAGTGGTTTCGTCAACTACTAAAACTTTTCAGAAAAGGCTCTAACGCACTTGTTCTAAAGTAATTTTTTAATGATTCAGCCAATGGAATTAATTAATGTATTCTAAATTCTTGGGTTTGTGTACATCGAGTTTCTTGCACTATGCTTCAATTGTCCCATAGGAAGTAGGTTATCCCCGTTGGACCGATACCTTAAAAGGCTACGGAAATTGCTATCGTTTTGGACAGGAGTTATAAGGGATATGATCAGAATGCCCTCACAGTGGAAGTTTTCTATGTCACATAGTCTCATGATCTAGCCAATCCCATTTATCCTAAATCGATTTTATTCCATTACTTGAACTGTCTAACTTGCTAATGCACTTGAATGTTGATTTGATTTTTCAGACGATCTTAAAAATATGTCTAAGCGTGAAACTTTTCTAAGCTGTTTTCTCCCTTCTTTCTCTTTGTCAAAACTCTATACTGATCTCCCCTAAGTTGCTTTCTTTTATCCATTGTACATGTAGGATTAGGAACCATAATATAACCTTAAAAAGAGATTTGTGCCTAAAGTACTGCTGCACCGCCTGCACGGAAGAAATTCGAAAAAAAAACTCTTCCCAATACAATGCGGTGTTGCTCTTAGCATCTTTACGCTATCTCCATGCATATGCTTGTACTTTTCCGCGGTTTTTACCCGGTAAATCATACACTTGAAGACATACAATCTTTTAACTCTAAAAATAATTAAAAAGTCTAGCTTTAGATTCGATACATAATTTATTAAACCTGAAAGAACGTTTCATATATAAAGTATAGGATATAATAACTCGTCCCTATGGTGATATATATATAGGTTATGAGATATAATATATAGTATATATTCATATATATATATATATATAGTATATATATATAAATTATATATTATATATATTAATATTTTTATATTTTTTTATTATTTTATTCTTACTTATATCTATATATTTATAATGAGAATTTAAAATATATATATATATATATATATATATAGAATAATATATATATAGGTATTATGACTAATAATTATAAATACTCGTACCCTACATCATAATATAAAACTATACCAATCCCTTACTCACCATCCGTAATTACTATTTTTATATACTTATGATATCGATATATATATCATATATATATATATATATCTATATACTATACTATTTCATATATAATATATATATATCTAAAATATATATATATATATTATAATCTTTGATCCGGGACAAGTTGGATAGTGTTTTTGATTTAGTGATTTACATTCGTGAAAAAAAACCTTTTTCACTTGCCAAAAGTTTTCTTCAAGATCTTTAAAATGAATCTTTAATTCATGGACACTTACTTGAAGATTTTTTCAAGATCTTATAAATATCGAATGCTTTAATTGTGCGGACACCCTTCACTGAAGCGTTTTCACAGATCTTAACTGAATTCTATTATCGTGTTGGGACCACTTCAGCTTGAAGAGTGTTCCAAAGAATCTTTAAATGAATCTTTTAATCGTGGGGACACTTCACTGAACGGAGTTTTCTACAACTTTATATGAATCGTTATTTCCTGGGACACTTCACTTGAAGATTTTAAGATCCTTTAAAGAATCTGTTAATTCGTGGGACATTCACTTGAAGAGTTTATTCAAGATCTTTTATATGAATCTTAAATTCGTTGGGACACCTCACTTGAAGAGGTATTTTCTTCAAAGATCTTTATGAATCTTTAATCGTGGGACACTCACTTGAGCTTTTCATCTTATTGCATTTTACTTCGTGGGACATTCATCTTCGAAGAGTTTCTTCAAGGATCTCTTAAATGCCGAACTCTATTAATTTCGGTGAGGAACTTTACTTGAAGAAGTTTGTTTTCAAGATTTTTATATGAATTCTTAATGTCGCGACTTCACTAAAAGAAATGGCTGAATCAAATACTAATTAAAAGATGAATCTTTAATTCGTGGGACACTTCACTTGAAGAGTTTTTCAAGATCTTTAAATGAACCTTTAATTCGTGCTACACTTCAATTGAAGAGTTTTTCAGAGGTCTTTAAAATGAATCTTCAGACTGTTCATGGCGACACCTTCACTTGAAAGAAGTTGTGGTCAAGATCTTTTAATGAGATCTTTAATTTCGTGCGGACACTTCACTGAAGAGTTTTTAAGGATTATATAATCTTTAATTCGTCGGGACACTTCACTATCGACAAGAGTTTTCAAAAGATCTAATTAAATGAAATATACTTCGTGGGACACTTCACTTGAAGAGTTTCTTCAAGATCTTTAAAGAACCTTTAATTCTGTGTCACTTCAATGAGAGTTTTTCAATATCTTTAACCAGAATCTCTCAATCTCCCATGGGAACACTTCACTTGAAGAGTTTTCCAAGATCTTTAATGACATCTTTAAAATCGCAATGGGAACACTCATTGACAGGGTTGCTTCTCCTCAAAATCTTTAAGATGAATTCTATTAATAATCGTGGACACTTCCACTTGAAGACGTTTTTCAAGATCTTTTCACAATCGACAGGTCAATTTATATCTGAAGGACACTTCACTAAAAGAGTTTTTCAAGATCTCCTATACCGAAAATCCTCCTTAATTCGTGGGGACACGTCAACTTGAGAGTTTTTTCAAGATCTTTAAACATGAATTTTTAATTCCGTGGGACACTTCCCCACTTGAAGAGTTTTTTCAAGCATCTTTTATATGAATCTTTTTAATTCGTGGGACACTTCACTTTAAAAATCTTTAAGATTTTGAAATTTATTGTGGACATTTTAGACAGCAATTAGAGATTATAAATTATATCGTGGGACACTTCACTTGAAGAGTTTTTCAAGATCTTTAAATGAATCTTTTCCATAAAGCCCATCCTTTATACTTTTCATTTTCAAATCCATAAAAATTAAATATTGAACGGCGTTTACAAATATAAAATGTTCCTTGATAAAATTCAATATACTTAATGCTTGTAACCGATTTTTTAAATAATTTTAATCTTTTTTGTTTCCAACATACCATCTACTTGATTGATTGAAATTATATAATATAAAAGTTAATTAAAAAATAAAGATTAATGTCTTACTTTCGGCCTAATTTATAGTCCATATAAACAAGGATATATATATATATATATATATAATATATATAAATTTAATTATATAATATATAATATAATATTATTTATATATATATATATATTATACATATAGTATAATGATATACATAATATATTCACTATAATATATATATTAACTATTATGTATATTAATATATAATTTACTTTAAATAATATAATATATATAATATATATATATTTTCTATTAATACTGAATATATATATAGTTATTAATATATTTTTTCATATATAATATATTCATCTTTGTATTTTGAGTTCTATTTAAATACTCTCAAACTGTTAACATTTGTGACTTTTGACACTGAATCAGCTAACAATAATGATCAGATTGGAGGTCAGTTTTATGTTTTGTTAATAATAATATAGTACCTTTTTAATAATTACTAATTAATTTATAATAATAATTTAAATATAAATATAATGATTATAAATATATATAATAATCGAAAGATAAATAATAATAATAATAAAATAAAAATAATTTAAAATTATACAACATAAATTTTAATCTCTACTTAAAATAAAAATAATAAATAAATAAATAATAATATAATAGTATATTAATACATATTTACAAATTAAATTATATTTTTATTATAAATATATAATATATATAGATAATTAAATAATTTAATTATATATATAATTATATTATATATATTACTAATATATCAATGATTAAGATAAGAGTAGACAATCTATTTTATCCTGGATAACCCAGTGATACTTTGAATAAACTAAATTGGCTTAAAAGATTGTGAATTAGTTGGTGGAGGGCAAGTGAGTGGAGAACTAAAAGGCAGTCACTTATTACATGAAGCAAAATTGAGCAATATTTTTTTTTTCAATAAATGCAATTATAAAGTAAAATATTTCGGTACTTCATTTCGACTTTAGGGCTTTTTTACCATTCGTATTTTCTTGATGCAAAAGGTCACGTTTGTAAATTGTTTTCTTATTACTCTGATGAAAATTTACTAATTAAATATATATTATAAGTTACTCATAATTTACATTTATCACAGGCCTTACGATGTAAAAAAAAATTGTTTAATGTTTTTTAAGCTATTTTTAGACCTGTAATATATTGCTTCTGCAATTCCAACAAGGATTCTTTTCATTGTATTTTTTTATAAATGTATATATATAATATTATAATATATGATATATAATTAATAATAAACTATATATTTATATCATACAATGGAAAAAAGTTAAATTTATAGAGTAACAAATAATATATTTTCTTTTTAAATTATATAATAATATCTTTGAATATTAATACTTTTATTATATAAATATTAATAAAAAGAATATTTAAAAATAATTATTATAATATTAATATTATGATAATGTATATATATATATATATTATACATACTACTATATTATATATAATTATATTATATATGATTAAATATAATAAATGTAAATACATAATTATTATAATTATTATATTTATTTTATTATATAATATTGTATTATATAAATTATTATTATATATATTAATATATAATCAATACCATGCCCTAATAATATATAAATATTAAATTATTATAAATATAATTTAATAATTAATATCATATAAATTAATAATAAATATATATATAATTATAATAAATATTAATAATTAAATATATATTATAATATAACTTATACTAAATATTATATAATTATATATAATAAATTTATAATATAATTATATATTAATAATTATATATAATATATAATAGTAATATTGAGAATGAAAGATGAGAAAGTTCAAAAAACAATCTCGTAAATAAAAGAACTAAAGTTTTAGAAAGATTATATTTATAGTTCTTTGTAAAGGTTGTTTAATATTTGTATTAAGAGTTATTAAGTTATGTATTCAATTTGATTCAAGAAATATATATATGAATATATTAAATAATTAAATACAAAATAAAAAATAAGCAGCGACAAAGATAAGAAGACTTCAATAGTGCATTGCTTAAACCTAAATCGATATGATAATAGTACGTTAGTGTATCTTATTTACAAGTTATACTTGTGATATAGATAAATACAACTCTACTTTATGCAAAATATTTATATATGGTAATTGTGAATATAAAGAGAACAGAAGTTTGTGATTGAAAGTGTTTTGTGAATTTTGAAGAGGGTTTTTATTGAGTAAGGAACTTTTGATTATTCTATTGGTAAATTGCTTTTATTGTATAATACTTTAATATTATATAAAGGTAATTTTGATTACATTATATTACAAATATATTATAATTTATTTAAATCTTAAATTTTATTTAAGTATAATATAACTAAGTATATATATACGTATATAAATAATATATATAGTAGTATATATATAATGAAGTATAAAGATATATATAATGAATATAAATAATGACAATAGCATAGAGAGAGAGAGAAATATTAATATATATATAAATTACTATATAAATTAATTAATAATAATATTAAAAATTTATATATAAATATACATAATAATTTAATATTTAAATATAATATAGTGTTTTAATTTTCAATGTGGAAATCAGAAACATATTCTCGATATAATAATATTAATTTAATTCATTGTATTTTTTGAGGATTATATTAGGCTTTCATGAAACTGTTACAGAATCCGTAACTCGTTTACTGTTACATCGACGGCAGTTATAACACAAAAAAATACAAAGA
>JABUQX010040683.1:0-5000 GCA_015478945.1 Trachelipus rathkii
AAGAGGAGATAGTAAATTAAGAGGTAAGTGTATACTCGTAAAGTAAATAGTTGGGCAATTGAGAATTTTTTTTTTTATATACAATACATCTATTTGATTATTAAGATGCTATGATATTGGCAAAACTTGGTCAACATGTTTTTGTTCCTGTTTCATGTGAGGTTTTTTTCCAATGTGTGTATAAATGTTGAAAATATGTGAATAGTCATTAAGCAATGTGAAGTTATCGGAGAGAAACAACAGCTTTTTTAGAAATATCCTATGGGCGAGCAAATAGCCTATTTGGAATATGTATATTCAAAATGTCATATATATACATATTATATATATATATTAATATAATATATATATATTAAATATATATATATTATTTATATACTATTAATATAGTATTTATATATATATAATAACTGACTCTAATAGTATAATATATATTATATATATTATATATATTAACATTATATATATATATATAATTTTATTATAATATATATTATCTATATACTATATAGCGTATTATATATATTATTATATATATAATAACCACATAATATAATATATAATATATAGAGATATATTTGATATATATACTTATATCTAATATCTAGCGTTGAAATTATATATAAGAGGAATCACGGTGCATAAGTTTAAATATATATATAAAGATATTCAATAAGTATATAATTATAATATATATTAATTATATATATATATATTATAATATATATATATATATATAATTATATATATATATATTATATATTATATATATATATAATATAATATATACTATATATATATATATATATATATTATATACCACTCACTCATATATATATATAATATAATATATTATTAATATACTATATTATATAATATATATTAGAGAAGAGAGAGAGAGAGAGAGAGAGAGAGAGAGAGAGAGAGAGAGACAAAGCTTTTTTAAATGCGAAACTAGAAATAGTATTATATTTTTAACCGAGGCCTAAACAAGTTAAAAATAGCCGTAAGTTTTTCTTATTAAGTATGAATTGCTATAAAAGATTTGTTATATTTATTAAAATAAATTGTTTTAGGCCGTAAATCTAAACTTATTGGAAGAAAAAAAGCCTAGTAATGAAAAAGATTTCGATTAATGGCATGAAAGGGTACATAAATAAAAATACATTAGTTAGAGAAATGGCATAGTTGATGCCAATTTGTAAGTTTGATTAAATAAGACATGCCTATATTATTATTATCTCTTTGTGAATTAAATGTGGCTCCAAATGGAGCCTTTTATAATAAGGTAGTATAGAATTTACTTCTTTTCAGTTTTCTTGGGAAGCAGAACTGCCTGGATGTTAGGCAAAACGCCACCTTGAGCAATAGTAACGCCAGAAAGAAGTTTGTTTAGTTCCTCATCATTTCTGATGGCAAGTTGGAGATGACGTGGAATGATTCTGGTTTTCTTGTTATCTCTAGCTGCATTACCAGCCAATTCAAGAACTTCGGCCGCCAAATACTCCATTACAGCAGCAAGGTATACTGGAGCTCCGGCTCCAACACGCTCAGCGTAGTTTCCTTTTCTCAAAAGACGATGAATACGTCCAACTGGGAACTGAAGACCTGCACGGCTAGAGCGAGTCTTGGACTTAGCCTTCACTTTACCACCCTTTTTAAGAATAGACATTTTTCACTTTGTAATGTGGATAAAAGATGAAAAAATAAAATTTAGAGTAAAAATACATAAAACATTTTATAGGAAAATATTCGAACTTGTGTAAATTTATATGTAAAAAATTGGAAAGAGTGATCCGGAGATAAATAGAAAGGAAGTATTTTGATTAAAATTTTATATTGTAAACCTATTAATTTAATTGGAAAGATAATTTCACAAATTTTTGTTTAAATTAAAAGAGCTATTTGAAATTATGTTGTTTCCCCATATATTTGCTTTAATTAAAATATGATTTTAAGTTAAGTTAAAATATAAGTGATTTGATTTGAACTTTGGGTGTAAAATTTTACTGTTTACCATTTTTTATTTAGTTAAATTAATTACTTTTCAAATTTGCAATATTACAAATTGTCTTTGAAAATATTTTCCAAATTTTCAATGGTTACCATATTATTTAATTAAAAAACTTATTTTTCCAATTTGTAATGTTAATTTTATATTATTCTTTTGAAAACAATGAAATGATAAAATGATGAAAGATTGATAGTAAAATTTTGTTGTACTGGTGCTAGGCATGGAAGTATAAATTGAAGTCTCTTTTTTAGCGGAAAAGCTTATTTGAAACTTTGCTTCATTAAGAAACTATGGCTCGTACAAAGCAAACGGCAAGAAAGTCTACCGGAGGGAAAGCTCCTCGCAAACAGTTGGCGACGAAGGCTGCTCGCAAGTCTGCGCCAGCGACTGGTGGAGTGAAGAAACCTCATAGGTATCGTCCCGGTACCGTAGCTCTTCGTGAAATCCGTCGTTACCAGAAGAGTACCGAATTGTTGATCCGCAAATTGCCTTTCCAACGTTTGGTTCGAGAAATTGCTCAAGATTTCAAGACCGATCTTAGGTTCCAGTCTTCGGCTGTAATGGCTCTTCAGGAGGCTTCCGAGGCTTACCTCGTAGGTCTCTTCGAAGACACCAACTTGTGCGCCATTCACGCGAAGCGAGTTACTATTATGCCAAAAGACATTCAATTAGCCCGAAGAATTCGTGGCGAGAGAGCTTAAAAAGTGAAATCGATCTGCTGCAAATAAAGGCCCTTTTTAGGGCCACAAAATATTACTAAAGAGATAATTAGACTAAACATAAGTAAAAATGTGTTATTATTTCTATAAATGTCTATTTTAATTGTTGAAAGAAGATAATCGTGCGTTAGGATTTTATTCTATAGCTGCAAAAACGATTGAAAGCAGAAGGTAATAATTATGTAAAGTTAGCGAAGCAGTATAATAGATGAATAATCTTATAACTCGCACACCCAAACATCTTTGGATTATTCCGGTGTTTGTTTATAAGACTTATCTATTATACAGTTGACTTAGTATATTGCAAGGATTAATTATTGACTCTGCCTTGAAGTTAAGCTCAACTTCATTTTCACTCCTTTCTTAGTTTATACGTATTTGTTACCTTATAAGTGTGTATATATATTATATATAAATAACCGTCCTTTTCGAATGCAAGAAAGAGTAAAGAAATAAAAATTCTGAGTTCATTTTAATTAATTATAGTAAGTTGCAAGGCAGAGAATTGTATTTCAGGCAGTGACAAATTATTCTTATTAATATATATATATATATATATATATATATATATATATAAATATATATATTATATATATATATATATATATATATAGTATATATGAAATATATATATATAGAGTATTATATATATATATATTATTCGTCCAAAATACTGATTAATTATTAGAAATTTTGGGCATTAATTCATTATCTCTTTAGTAAAGTTTTGTGGACCTAAAAAGGTCCTTTGGTCGTAGTAGTTATTGAAGATAATTAACCTCCAAATCCGTATAGAGTTCTTCCTTGTCGTTTAAGAGCATAAACAACATCCATAGCTGTAACAGTCTTCCTCTTAGCATGTTCAGTGTAGGTAACTGCATCCCTGATGACATTTTCAAGGAAAACTTTAAGTACACCACGAGTTTCTTCGTAAATCAAGCCAGAAATACGCTTGACGCCACCTCGGCGAGCGAGACGACGAATAGCTGGTTTGGTGATACCCTGGATGTTATCACGAAGAACTTTTCTGTGACGCTTAGCGCCTCCTTTTCCAAGTCCTTTACCTCCCTTGCCACGACCAGTCATGATTAAATATTAACTCTTCGTACGTAAAAGCAAAAACGAAATGTATGAAGCCTTTACAAGTCTCGTACTTATATACAAGTCCCCGCACCGGAAAAGTACTTCCCTACCCTTTTATATACGTTTAATTTTTATCGTGTGCATACTAGATATAAGGACTATTTGAAAATTGATGTCTAGAATTTACCTAGTTGGGCCTTTTATAAGAAAATTCAAACACGCTTATTCCATTAAAAATGTTAGTTTTATAACATATAAAAGAAATATCGAGGTTTGTTTGAGCTGATGTTTATTATTTCATTTAAAATGACTACCGTAAAGGTTGATCGAAATTTATATTGATTTCATTCTGCAAACACAAAACAAATTAAAAATCGCGTACATATGATAAAAAATGTTTGAAAAACTTTTTCGAGTTTAAAATTTGTTACTTAAAGTTTGTTCAATTTATATATAAAGTCAACTCTACTCGAAATGCTATATCATTTCTTGTTATTAACGCGAGGAATTGCACGCACTATGGCTCCCAAGACTTCCAGCAAGGCCGCCAAAAAGGCTGGCAAAGCCCAGAAATCTATCTCTAAAGGAGACAAGAAGAAAAAGAAGAGGAGGAAGGAGAGTTACAGCATATACATCTACAAAGTGTTGAAGCAGGTTCACCCTGATACAGGAGTCTCTTCAAAGGCTATGTCCATCATGAATTCTTTCGTTAATGATATTTTCGAAAGAATTGCTGCCGAGGCTTCCCGTTTAGCTCACTACAACAAGAGATCGACCATCACTTCGCGGGAAATTCAAACTGCTGTGAGGCTCTTGCTTCCTGGAGAATTGGCAAAACACGCTGTCTCCGAGGGAACCAAAGCCGTCACTAAATACACTTCATCCAAGTAAATAAGCATCTCTAACTAACTATAAAGGCTCCATTTGGAGCCACAAATTTTAATAAAGAGATAACACAACCATTTTATAAGTATTGGTACTATATTTTTACTTTACTACATCGGTTGAGTGGACCGAAATGATATTAATAAACATTAATGTGATGCAAGTGAGTCAGAAGATACACAAAGAAATGATATCCATAATGTCGAGCAAGATAATGGGTTTCAATCTGAAATAATTTCTTAAATTCAATAAGGGATTATTTTTTTTAAAAGAGTTAATAAGGCTTAATGCCTTAGAAG
>JABUQX010040683.1:7500-21405 GCA_015478945.1 Trachelipus rathkii
ATATATATAATATATATATATATACTATATATATATAATATATAATATATTTATTATATATTATATATATATATATATATATATATATTTATATGGCCTAAAACCTTCAAGATAGTCAAGAATTTTAGAAACTGAAGTTACTTACATTTGAGCTCCAAATGGGGTTAAAATTTATTACTTCAAGAAGCATTTTCGTTCCGGACGTTCCAAAATCCTTTTTTTTTTTTTTTTCATTATTTCCAAAAATTTTCAACTTTCATTAGAACCCTGTGAATAATATGGGGCTAAATTTCTTATACTGTGACAATTTGAGGTCGAAGAATCCGCATTTGAAATCTGATTGTCTATATGTTTTTTAAACCAAAAAATGTTTATTGACGAGTCTCCTGACCCCAGGACCAAAGTTTTTTAACATGGAATAACAAATTTACCTGCTAATAACTCATATTCTAGAAAATATAGAAAATTGAAAGGAAATAGGCAAAACGATTTGCAAACTATCTAGAGATAATTAGCATATTATTTTCCGAGATCTTACTGTTTTGAAATTATTTAATATCATATTTCACCAAATTTTTTTTCCCTTTTTCAGCGTATACTTATTGACAGTACCTGTAACTTTACATCTCATCATTTAGAGATGCAGGAGTCCAAAATACGGGGTTAACGTTTATTAAAACTCTACAACCTAGAGAAGTTTAAGAGTATTTTAAAATTTCGCTAACAGCTGCTTTTGCAGGGTCTACAATAGAGAGAGAGAGAGAGAGAGAGAGAGAGAAGAGAGAGAGGAGAGAGAGAGAGAGAGGAGAGAGAGAGAGAGAGAGAGAGAGGAGAGACGAGAGAGAGAGAGGGAGAGAGAGCCAGACGAGGGAGGGAGAGAGCAGAGAGAGAGAAAAAAGAAAAAAGAAAGAAAGAGAGAGGGAGAGAGAGAGAGAGAGAAAGAGAGAGAGAGAGAGGCTTGAAACTAGAGAATATTAAAATATATGTAAACATATTTTCCCAGAAATAGTTATTTGTAGAGTTCTCATGTAATACTCCAATTACTAATATTTTGTTTTTGTAGGGAAAATTTAATCTGGTAATTCTTTTGTGCCCTCGAATGATTTTATGAGTCTTCATTACATATATAATATATATTATATCACTATATATATATATATATATAGTATATATATATTATAATATATATATATATATATTATATACTATATATATATATATATATATATATATAAATAAAAATTATATATATATATATATATATATATATATATATTATATACTATATATATAATATATATTATCATACATCAAATATGCTAGATATATATATATATTATATATATATAGATAGATATTATATAAAATACTATATATAAATATATAATAACTATATATATATATATATCTAATATATATAATTATATATACGAACTATAATTAATATATATATACTCCATATATATTATATATATATATATATTATATAATGAATAAGAAACTTGTTTGATGGAATTTTATAGTTCTATAGCAAGAAAGTGCCAAAATAACTAGATAAACCTATCGAATGAAATATGTGATATCAAGCTATCTGAGCAAGCATATAGTTCGAAGCAAATCTTATCCGATGATATATAAAATTATATACACTTTCTAACAAGTGAATATTACACTATAGTGATCTAAAATTTATACAAAGTAACTACACTACCAATTTTTCTCGATATTAGCTAAAAGTTCAAATCAGGTTGTGTAATATAGATTAAAAACCTGAAAATATGAGTGTGAACGTATACATGCACAAATCATTGAATATATCAACAGAGAGGGTAAATTCTTTTGAGAAAATGCAAACTTCTCAATATCAGTAAAAGTTTTTGAGATTTAGTTACATTAATGTGAAATTAGCTAATAACCTATGCATGTGTACATATACATAAGAATAAATTAAAATAAGGCACCGTAAAGTAGTGTTGGGCAATTAAAATTTTTTTTCCTCAAATACATCTATTTGATATAGATGGCTAGATATCTGGCAAACTTGGTCAACTTGTTTGTCTGTTTGCATGTGAGGTTTTTTCCACATGTGTATATAAATGTTGAAATATGTTGAATAGTATCCATTAAGTCAAATGTAGTAGATTACGGAGAAGAAACCACCAGCTTTTCTAGAAATTAATTCTTAATGGGTGAGCAAAATAAATAGCCTCTATTTGAGATTGTTATAATCAAAATGTCAATATATATATATATATATATATATAGTTAATATATATATATATATAATATATATATATATATATATATAATATATATATATAAATATATATTATAATATCATTATATATTATATATATTAATTAATAATATATATATAATATATATATTATATATATTTAATATATATAATATATATATTAATATTATATTATATATATTAATTATATATTTAATTATATATATTATAATATATATATAATAATATATATAATATATAATAATATATATATATATATATATATATATATATATATATATATATATATATATATATTTATATACCAAAATATTATTACTTCTATACCTATAATATATTATATATATATATATATTTATTGGGCTTTTAATGACTCTATCAAATAGTAATATCATCTTTGTTTGTAAGCTTCATTTTATAAACACTTCTTCGTGTTATTCTCCACACATTGCAAGTGCCGAGAGAATTTTCTTAAGACTATATCTCAGTTTCACGCATGCGTGTTTCGTTGCTCACTAAAATGCTGCAACGTTTTATTGCAAGAAATTCCCTTGTGATACTTGCAATGATCAATATTTCAACACTGCTATTTCTTTGATCATTTAAATACTAAAAAGATTTGAGACAAAGCTTTTTTAAATGCGAAACTAGAAATAGTATTTATTTTTAACCGAGGCCTAAACAAGTTAAAAATAGCGTAAGTTTTCTATTAAGTATGAAATTGCTATAAAGATGTTGTATATTTATTAAAAAAAATTGTTTTAGCCGTAAAATCTGAAACTTATGGAAGAAAAGAAAGCCTACGTAATGAAAAAGATTTCGATTAATGGCATGAAAGGGTACATAAATAAAAATACATTAGTTAGAGAAATGGCATAGTTGATGCCAATTTGTAAGTTTGATTAAATAAGACATGCCTATATTATTATTATCTCTTTGTGAATTAAATGTGGCTCCAAATGGAGCCTTTTATAATAAGGTAGTATAGAATTTACTTCTTTTCAGTTTTCTTGGGAAGCAGAACTGCCTGGATGTTAGGCAAAACGCCACCTTGAGCAATAGTAACGCCAGAAAGAAGTTTGTTTAGTTCCTCATCATTTCTGATGGCAAGTTGGAGATGACGTGGAATGATTCTGGTTTTCTTGTTATCTCTAGCTGCATTACCAGCCAATTCAAGAACTTCGGCCGCCAAATACTCCATTACAGCAGCAAGGTATACTGGAGCTCCGGCTCCAACACGCTCAGCGTAGTTTCCTTTTCTCAAAAGACGATGAATACGTCCAACTGGGAACTGAAGACCTGCACGACTAGAGCGAGTCTTAGACTTAGCCTTCACTTTACCTCCCTTTCCGCGACCAGACATTTTTAACTTTGTAACGTAGATAAACGATGAAAAATAAAATTTAGAGTAAAAATACATAAAACATTTTATAGGAAAATATTCGAACTTGTGTAAATTTATATGTAAAAAATTGGAAAGAGTGATCCGGAGATAAATAGAAAGGAAGTATTTTGATTAAAATTTTATATTGTAAACCTATTAATTTAATTGGAAAGATAATTTCACAAATTTTTGTTTAAATTAAAAGAGCTATTTGAAATTATGTTGTTTCCCCATATATTTGCTTTAATTAAAATATGATTTTAAGTTAAGTTAAAATATAAGTGATTTGATTTGAACTTTGGGTGTAAAATTTTACTGTTTACCATTTTTTATTTAGTTAAATTAATTACTTTTCAAATTTGCAATATTACAAATTGTCTTTGAAAATATTTTTCAAATTTTCAATGGTTACCATATTATTTAATTACAAAACTTATTTTTCCAATTTGTAATGTTAATTTTATATTATTCTTTTGAAAACAATGAAATGATAAAATGATGAAAGATTGATAGTAAAATTTTGTTGTACTGGTGCTAGGCATGGAAGTATAAATTGAAGTCTCTTTTTAGCGGAAAAGCTTATTTGAAACTTTGCTTCATTAAGAAACTATGGCTCGTACAAAGCAAACGGCAAGAAAGTCTACCGGAGGGAAAGCTCCTCGCAAACAGTTGGCGACGAAGGCTGCTCGCAAGTCTGCGCCAGCGACTGGTGGAGTGAAGAAACCTCATAGGTATCGTCCCGGTACCGTAGCTCTTCGTGAAATCCGTCGTTACCAGAAGAGTACCGAATTGTTGATCCGCAAATTGCCTTTCCAACGTTTGGTTCGAGAAATTGCTCAAGATTTCAAGACCGATCTTAGGTTCCAGTCTTCGGCTGTAATGGCTCTTCAGGAGGCTTCCGAGGCTTACCTCGTAGGTCTCTTCGAAGACACCAACTTGTGCGCCATTCACGCGAAGCGAGTTACTATTATGCCAAAAGACATTCAATTAGCCCGAAGAATTCGTGGCGAGAGAGCTTAAAAAGTGAAATCGATCTGCTGCAAATAAAGGCCCTTTTTAGGGCCACAAAATATTACTAAAGAGATAATTAGACTAAACATAAGTAAAAATGTGTTATTATTTCTATAAATGTCTATTTTAATTGTTGAAAGAAGATAATCGTGCGTTAGGATTTTATTCTATAGCTGCAAAAACGATTGAAAGCAGAAGGAAGGTAATAATTATGTAAAGTTAGCGAAGCAGTATAATAGATGAATAATCTTATAACTCGCACACCCAAACATCTTTGGATTATTCCGGTGTTTGTTTATAAGACTTATCTATTATACAGTTGGCTTAGTATATTGCAAGGATTAATTATTGACAATGCCTTGAAGTTAAGCTCAACTTCATTTTCCTCCTTTCTTAGTTTATTCGTATTTGATACCTTATAAGTGTGTATATTATATTATATATAAATAACCGTCCTTTTCGAATGCAAGAAAGAGTAAAGAAATAAAAATTCTGAGTTCATTAAAATTACAAATGATTCAGAATTTAAAGAAAAACTACAAAGACTATTTATCTAAACAATGATATAATAAAATATAATTATATCAGATTATATAATAATTAAAAAATAGAGACAATACTATTATTTTTTAAATTATATAAACTGTATATTGGATTTAAAATAAATATTCACAATTTAATATCACTAAACTCATGGTGCAAAAAAATTATACACAAATGAAAGAGTTAGATATTATAAGTTAATAAAACTAACATAGTAAGACAATTTCACGAAATATATTGAATACTACCGAATAAAAAGAATAATGAGAGCATCAGGTAAAAGTATTAAATATTATAATAATAAATAGAACATTCACAAAGGCATATTCTTCCATTTTAAGACAATAAACTAATATATTAGTTATTGGAATGGTATTTTGAGTGAATAGCTATAATAAACGAATCTGTATAGTTATAAAAACTGAATGAAGAATAAATAACTACTATGAAAATTGTTTATAAATATAATTTGTCTAAATTAAAAATTGCTATAGAAATGAAAAGATATGATTAGGATAGCAATTAAGACCTATTATGGGTTCTATTTGCATTATTGAAAAAAAATATTTAAAGATAAATAACATACTGATATTTTACTTATATATATTCTAATAAGAAAAGCAATAAAATGATATACATCTATAATGTCCCATATACAAAAAACATTATAATAATAAAAAAATTTAAACAAAAATTAATAAAATATTAAATTAACAATTTATAAATATTATTATAGTGTTAGCAAAAAACTGATTTATTTCAAGTTGAAATAATATAATTATATGAACTATTGTAATTGGAAAATAATTAATTGAAACAAATATAAATTTTATTAATAACATATAAGATACTAAAATGAAAATAATATTTAATATATTAAATTAAAATTAAACAAGATGTATAAAAATACTGTAATTATAGGAGACTATTACCATATAATGAGATTTGTTATTGAATTAATAAATTTATCTAAGAATATAAGTCATGACAAAATGCTAAAAATTAGTAACACTAATAAAAGATATATAATATTAAAAAACAGTTATAAAAATATACGTAAATAAAATAATAGATAATAAAAATAATTATATATAATATATAAGTATATAGTAAAAAATTACTTATTCTAAATACGAAGTTAAAATTAAATTAATACAAATAATAATAAATATTATATTAATATAATAATTATAATAAATAAATATAATAAAATTGACCTACTTATAAAGCTATTAGGAAAGATATATAAAAATATTATTTGCATAAATATTTTTTATAGTAATAAAATAGTATATAAAATATTAAATAATAATAATATTTATAATTAATTAAATTAATTAAAATTTAGTATATCTAATAAAATAAAAAAAAAATATTTGATTATAATCAATTAAATAAATAAAATAAATATTAAACTAATATCATATAATAAATTATATATAATAAAACTATTATAATATATATATATAAAATATTTTAAATTATATAAGAGAATACATTAAAAAATTTAAATCTAATTTGATTAAAGGTAAAATTGATAAGAAGATATACATTATATATATAGATTAAAATCTAGCTAATAAACTTGTATATATGTTTAAATCGAAAGACATTAATAAATATTAAAAAATAAACTAAAATATAAAAATTAATAATAAAATATATTTAAAAGGTTAATAATAAATAATTAAAAATTAATAATTAATTAAAATAATTTAACGTATGAATTAATTTTCCAACCAATATAAAATCATATAATATATATATATATATATATATATAATTAAAATATTATAATTTTATTAATATATAATTAATAAAAATCTGACATAATACATAATAAATTAAATTATTTAATTTGATTTTACTTAATTAAAATGCGAAAAACAATAGTATAAGGACAATTACATAGTAAATCACATAATTCAGCTGCGAGTTAAAAAAAAAAAAAAAATTGTCTATTAAAAATAATAAATAAAATAATATGTTTATGATTATGTAGAAATACCTCTTAACATATGGTGACCCATCATCATGATTACTTATCAATAACCATATATAATTTCATCAAAAACTAAAATATATAACAAAGGGGTTTTATATAGTTCTAATGAAAAGTATTTACCCAAAATATAACTATAGTTTTAAGGAATAGATTTAAAAATAAATTCTGACAAAAAATAAAGAAATCATATTAATAGTATCATAATAATTAATATATTAATAATATTAAAATAAAATATGATATAATTATCATATTTTAATATTTAATAAATACTATAAAACATTTTATAATCAAAAATACACTTCATCATTAAACATATCTATCGCTTTATGAATGATGTCATTGTTAAATATTAAATAAAATAAAATAAATATAAAATACATAAAATTTGAATATATAGTATGGAAAACTTATAAAATTTATAAAAATCATGTATATGTATAGCCATTATGTAATAAATTAAATTTTATTTTAAATAATAATTATATATTTTAAAAATGACTGATAAAATTAGATTAAAAGTCTATATAAATACAATACTATAATTTTATACTCCAACGAGTACATGTGCCAGTCTAGATGAGTACATCTACGCATCCCAATACTAAAAGTTAAAATTGTAATAAAAACTAACACTATACCGGTTAAAATTCACACGTAGCAAACTCTTCTAAAAAAATATTATAAAAAAACTAGACAATATTATAATATAAAATATAATAAACTAATCTTAATATTTATATTAATATTAATATAAAATAGTATAATATAAATATAAAATAATATGTAATCAATATTCAAATTATATAAATATTATAATTTAAGTTACAATAAATTATGAAAAATATTATAATTTATATGAAGACCTAGCTTAAAAAAATATCGTGCCATGAATTTTTCCCTAGTGGCAGAACATACAGTATAGATCCAAGATGTTATATGATGAATTATAATAATAATTAATGACTAAAAGATGCACTAAGATATCATGAATTTAATATAATTTTATAAAATTAATTATATTGTTTATAAAACTATAAAGTTATATATATTGATAATTCATTCTAGATATTTTAATATTGATAGAAATAAATATTTTATGAAATTAGCTTTACTCTAATAATGTATAAAAGATATAATTATCACTAAGCAAAATACACAAATATAATTTAATTTTAATGCTCATAGCAATAAATTTTATAAAAATAAACTAAAAAAATATCAAACATATTTTAAATAGATTACATAATCTATTATATTATTTAAACTATTTAAAATGAAACTTAAGCTTTTAACCTAGACCATAAAAAAATCGATGTTTAATAAATTATAAAAATAATATATATTATTAAATAATAAATTTCTATATGATTAAAATAAATAATTTTAACATTAATAATAAAATTTCAACTTAAATATATTAAATATTAAAAACAGAGAAATATCGAATTAATAAGAGTAGTGAATTGGAGTAAAGAGAATAAGAGACTATTTAATATTATATTTAATAAAAATCGATATTTTTTAAATATTATATAAATAAAATTAATAAAGAATATATTAATTGACAAAAATATATTATAATAATAATAAAATATATAAAATATTATATAAAATATTATATTTTATAAAAAAAAATATTAATAATCCTCGTGTAAAAAATATATTGGTTATATATAAATTAATTAATAATTTCGCTATAAGAATTCATCATTGACAAACCGTTAAGCATCTATTTAGAAGACTTCTATAATTTAAATATTATATTAATATCATAAATATAAATTATATATTTTCGTAAGACGAAATAAAAATAAATATATAAAAAATATATAATAAAAAATTAAATATAATACTTTTTTTATAATTAGATAATATTAAAAAATATTAAAAATAATAAATATAAATATAAATCGATAACAATTTAATTTTAATATAAAAATTATATTTAAAAAATATTAACATATAATTTATTATGAATTAAATAATTAATTAGATATATGATAGAAATTATTTTTGATATTTAATAAAAAGTTGATACTTATTCATTTTCTCATAATTATAATTGGTAATAATATATTTATAAAAATTATAATGTTTTTAAAATGAAATATAAATGTGCACATTAAATAAAAATAAATACTATAAATATCAATGATTTATGCATAAAAAATAACATGGGATGAAGAAGTAGCGATCCGGGACAAAATCCCCCGAAAACCCCCGGATTCGGATAATGGATTTCGAAATAAGACCCTGTAAAATTGTTCCGAATCTTCTCTCCCCCGAAATCCCGGAAAAGAAAAAAAAGTTTCCCCCCCGTGGATACGAAATTTCCCCGAAAATCCCCCGTAAAGGCCCGGGGAATTCGAATTCGGCAAAAAAAGTTTTTCCCCTGGGTGCTCGAAAAAGAGATACCCTTTTTCCCCACCAAAAACAAGCAATTTATTTAAGCTCAACTCGGTCTCATTTATTTGATGGATGCGTATTGCGCTTCTGGGCGATCAAAACCGCGAACGAATTCCCCCGGAAAAGAAAACATAGAGTTAACGGGACTAATTTGAAAAATCCACAAAGGTTGGGCCTTTTTGGGAAAATTTGGGATCTCGAAAATATATCCCCGGATAAGTTTTCCCTGAATTAATTTGCCAAAAATATTGCATTTAAAAAATTTTTATAAACAACAAAATACCGCAAAAAATTCGGAAAGAAATCGGGGTAGCCCTATACGAAAAATTTCCGAAATATATTCCGGTAAAATTTCGAACAAAATTTTCGCCCGAATCGCAAAAAAGTTTTATTGATGGTGGTTCATTTCCTTAAAAAGGGAAAAGTGAATTTCCCAAAAAAAAAAATCAAATATAGGAAACGAGAAATAAAAAAAGAATAAACAAAGAAAATGAACGTACAGACCCCAAATCACAGAATAGAAAAGAAATGAAATATTCCCCCTCCCTATTATTATGGGCGCAAACTCTATATAGATCTGGCGCCCCAAAAGAAAAACAAAGAAAGAATGAAGGTTTACTCGCCCCCTTGAAAATAATTCCACTTGTGGGAATAAAACACAAAACCCGCTCCCTTAACAACACATTCACAGTACTAAAAAATAGACAATAGGTTCCCTTAGAAAAAAAAAAATACTTAATTAAAATATTACACATACATCATGCTTAAGAAAAAAGAAGTTGCAGCAACTGAAACATGATGTAAAGATAATTTGTATTAAAAATTTTAATGTGTTAATATAAAAAAAAATATATATCGATCAATAAATAATTTATACAAATAAAAAACATTTATTAAACATAAAACCTTATTTTTTATTTTTATTTAAAAATTTAAATAAAAAAATGGCAGCTCCAATATAGAACCCTTAAAATTATAAAATAAAAAAATTTCAATACATTTTCTCGAAAATTTTTTTATAAATTAATGTTTGTAAAAACTTAGAAATAAAATTAAATCATTTTATAAAATGATATAATAGAGAATTTGTATAAATAATTATAAATAAATAAAATATTATTTGGGAAAAAAATTTACATTTATAAATATACTAAATAAATCATAAAATTTAATTTATAAAAAAATTATTATTATTAAAAAAAAATAAATAAAAAATAAATATAAATATTAAAAATTATCAAAGGAAAAAAAGTTTCAATATTAAATAATAGATTATATAAATATTTATTAAAAATTTAAAAATATTTTAATAATATAAATTCAAAATTAAAATAAAAAAAATTTATTATTTTATACACATTGAACAAAAAAAAACCACATTTTTTTAGTATAAAAAGTAATCCACCAGTCTACAAAATAAAAAAACGATTAAGCAGAGTAGTAAAAAAAAACTAAATTTATTTAGAATAGACATAACTTGACTTTAATTAAATTATGAACAAAAAAAAAATAAAAAAAAATGTTTTTCCCCCCGCCCAAACATAATTGGCTTTTGTATATGCACGTCACCCCATTGAGGCTGTTCGACCCCCCCGAAATTTCGAAATTATTAAGTTAAGTGATCAAAAAAAAAAAAATTTTCCAATTCTTAGTGTAGGGCGTGGGGGAGGTGTAGTCATCTTGGTTTAAAAAAAAGTTTAGGAATCCAAAAACTAGGGAAAATATAATAATAATTTTAATATTAATATTTAATATCTTAATAAAAACAAAATAATATAATAAAAATTATTAATATTAAATTAATTGTATAGCAGTATAAGTTATATAAATAGATAAAAAAAAAAATATGTAATGATATTATAACATGATTTTTTTTTAACTTTCTAATATTATTATATTATCATAAATATATAAATATTTTTTATTCGTTGATGAGTTAGTGTTAGTGTGGTTGTTTTATGTTATTGTGGTTGTTGGTAAACTGCCAAGGACAACAAAACAATAAATAATAATTTTAAACTTTTTAAGGGGGTACCCTTATTTATACCTAGCCCCCCTATTTTATATATTGGCCCAAATTAGGGAGGGGGAGGAAAATACTAGATGCCTATACATACCTATAATATATTTATATATACTACTCGTCAAAATAAGGAGATTGGGGAAATTAAAAATAAATTAATAAATAATTATATAAAAACGTATTTCATATAAAAAAAATAATTTAAAATTAACTATAATAAATATAAAATATAATCACACTGCAATGAATTATTATGTTAGTAGTTTAAAAAAAAATTAAAAAAAACAATACAATATGAATTATTTGAAATTATAATAATATGTAAAAGTTTTTAAAAAGAATTTTTATAAAAATTGTGAGGGATACCCAAAGTATTAAGACATTAGGAGTAAATCTGAAAAAAAAAAAAGTAGGGGGGTAAACTAAATAATATTTATAAAATAAATATATAATATTCCTGAATATACTTTAGGCATTTAAAAACCCCCCCGACCTCCTTGGAGAAAAAAAAAAATTTTACCCAGAATCCGTTATTAACTCCAATTACAAATTTTTTTTTTATTATTTTTCCATATGGGATCACAATTATATTTTTTATTTCCTAAAAAATTTTGATTATTTGTTTTCATATCAGAAATTTATACTTATTCTAACAAATTTTACTTTTAATTGGAAATAACATTGTACCTATCCAATCTATACTATATATATACATACTAATACTACCTCTATATATATACTAATCAGCTATATGCCTTACAATTATCAAAAATACAATAAATATAAATGTACCTCAATATTATATAAACTCTGGAGGTAGTTTATTCCCTTTGGGTTTGTTATTTTTGGAGGTTGTTTTTAAAAGGACTCAAAGTTTCCCCCCCCCGCCCCCCCCCCTTTTTACCTTTTATTATATTACCACTTCGAACTATAGAAAGATTGGATACAAAAACTATCAGAAAAAAACCCTTATCAATATTTGGTAAATAAAACAATTATTGAATTTATATGATAATATCTATAACTACTATTATATATATATATCAAAATATATTGTATTGAACATACATATATAACTATACATCGATATAGTGGTATTCAAATAATGCCATGGACACCCATAAAATAAAAGTTTTCATAGTATGGCCAAATATATTTTAAAAAAATAATATGTACATATAAGGTGATTATCTAATTTTTGGGAAAAAGATTAATTATTGCAAAGAAAATTATATATATAACAATAATATAAATAAACGCAGTAGTATAATTATATCCGGGGGTATATTATATATATATGGATAGTACGCGATACTATATAAGGCACTTGTGTGCTGACAGTCCGCATCCGACTTCAGCGGGCATGTGCGAAATTAAGCGAATTTCATCCGAAACCTGCTTCCGCATGTAAGAATTTGACCATCCGCATCACATCCGCATTCTTCGCGAGGCGATGTTAGAAAAAATCTCACATTCCGTAATCCAACATCCACATCCCGGGATATCCAAAACATCCTTGACATCTGATACCATCAATAATTACAATATATAGGTATATATATATATTATATATTATAGTATACGTGGTAGTTTGTTCATAGGTAACTATATATATATAGTAGTGATAGATACTTTTGGACCAATATATATTACACCTTATATAGTAGTATTCTTTATTATATTATTATTTTACCTTAATATATTTTATTTATATACTAAAATTAGAACTTTTATACCTACAAGTTTATATTAAAATAATATTTTTTTTCCCCAATTTTCATCCCACCCTATAATTATATATATACATTATATATATATAATATATTACAAATCTATTAATAAATATATATATATAATATATGATTATTATATATAATATTTTATGCTTATATATTATTATTATTATATATGTACATTATTTATTTTCTTATTTTATCATATATAAATTATTATATTTTATTATATTCATTATTAATATTACACAAAAAAAAACATAAAAATATTATTATATTATGTATATATATATCTAATATATATATATATATATATAAATAAATATATATATATACTCCCAACCACTAGTTTCAAAATCTCCATTTCCCTCTTCCCCCTAAACGTCTACACATATTCACCCACGATTGCGTTGGGCCTTTTCTATACAATATAATTCATACGTGGCACAATACCCGCAATTCCTCTCTACAACAAACTCATCGATCTCTCAATCTCCTCCTACCGTCTCTATCCTCTCTCTCTTAATAATATTAAAATAT
>JABUQX010040684.1:10000-15000 GCA_015478945.1 Trachelipus rathkii
ATAACTATATATGGAATCCAGCGAGAAATTTGTATGGAAAATTAATCTTTTTTTTTTTAATATCTCCAAAACTACGATAGGTACAAGAAAACTAATAACATAAATGGAATCAGCGTATGAAATTTGTATGAAAAAAAAGGATTTTTTTTTTTTAAACTAAAAGAATACCCTAGGGTAAACCGCAAAGATGCAAAGAGTCGGGGTCTCTCAGCCTCCTGGGGGACGACGGGGGGGACTTCGTCCCCCCTCTCTGTCCCACCGTCGGCTCGAGCCCCTTAAAAAATAGAAAAAATTTCATACGCTGATTCCAATTATGTTATTAGGATATAAAAAAAAATCCTTTTATTTATCATACAAATTTCATACGCTGATTCCATATATGTTATTATTTTTCTTGTACTATCTTAGTTTTGAAGATATTAAAAAAAAAAAATTTCATTTTCCATACAAATTTCATACGCTGATTCCATATATGTTATTAGTTTTTTTGTACCTATCTTAGTTTTAGAGATATCATGCGGGTACTTTCTTTAGTTTGGCCATATATATATATATATATATATTAATATATATATATATATATATAATATATATATATATATTATAATATATATATATATATATATAAATTTATTATATATAAGAAATTAAAATAAACAAAAATATGATATATATATATATATATATATTATATATATATATATTTTAAAAGTAAAGGACTTCAAAGATGACAAACATTCATGCTGGAGATAGATAATAGATTTCAAACTCTGCAAAACTATGCCGCATGTGCAATAGCAACTCTCTAAATCCTAGAATACAAAACCAAATTTCTTGAACCACGTGTTTCACAGATGGTTAAAATTAATTCAGGATGACCATGTGATAAAATGCTTCTAAAGGCAGAAATATCATCAGCTAATAAAAAGCAAAAGATCACAGAAACAGGCAGGCAATTACCATCTGTAAGCGATATCATTGCTGATCACGGAAACGTTCTTTTTGGCTTCTAGCAGCGATGAACGAGTCTTGTTTCAGAGGCGTAAAAGACACTGTCATTGATCGAAGATTATCAGAAGCGAAAACTCTTGAAATCGGACAAAGATCCATTGGTTTGATGCCGTGATAATTGTAAACGTTTTCCATTTCTTGCAGAACTCGCCGAGGAATACTTAGCAAGCCCTTCAACAAGTGCAGCTAGTGAGCGTCTTTTCAGCGGTGCAGATCTCATTTGAGAAAAAAAGAGAAGCAAACTCTCTCTTGAAAGGGCTCAAAGCTTTAGTTTTGAGCATAATTTGGAGAATTATTAATTTCAAGTATTAATATATAACCATTTTCCAAATGGGTGGAGGCTGGGGAAGGATTGGTGGGGTGCAAAAGAGTTGGGTCCAGGTCCCGCAATCTGGCAACACAGGTATATCATATATAATTATATATATATATATATATTATATATATATTATATAATATATATATATATATATATATATATATATATATTATATATATATTATATATATATATATATATATATATATATTATATATATATATATCATATATAAATTACAAATCCCACAAAACACAGCCCTTAGAATTATCACTGGATGCACTAAAACCACCTCCAACATTTACATGACTAGACTTACATCCTTCCTATCTCCACCCACCTGGAGATGGTGGGACTCAATTCTTCCAGAAAACCTATCCAACCCACCTTTGGCCACCAAATATTTTCCCAAACACTTCCCGACACAGACTAAAACTCCCACCCTCTCACCAGCTAAAATTCTATAATAACATCTACAACATTATTCCCCCTCTCCCCTCCCAATAGGTCATGGCTTACACATATCCATACACAACTAACCAACACTTACCTACAAAACCGCCCCAATAACAATTTACTAAACTCCCCTCCCCAAAAATTTCCTCTATAGAAGAAACACCTGTCTAGAAGAGGCCAAATTGACTTCGCCCGGAGCAGATCAGGTCACCACCGGCAAAACTCTTAACAGTATAAATATAGATTCAAAAATAGACAATGTTTTCCTCCCCCAACCTGCACCAGAATGTCACATTTCCCAGGCCACAATGGAGCCCCTCCTTCTGGGTTGCACCACTCTCGAACGCCCCCGTGCCGACTTTCTTATACTTCCTCTCGACATGTGGAAAGGAACCGCCCAAGAGTGGTGGCCGGCTTCCTGGAAGCAGTTTGGCCCTCCAATTAAGGTGGGTCAGGGGCAGAGTATGTATGTTGTATGTTGTATGTTGTATTGTATTGGTTATGTATGTATGTATGTATGTATGTTATGTATGTATGTATGTATGTAGTATGTATATATATATATGTATATATAATATATATATATATATATATATATATATCTATATATATATCTATATATATATATATATATATATATAATTATATATATAATATTATATATATATTATATTATATATATGCTAAATATATATATAATATGAAGTACTTGTGGCTAAGACTCTAAAATTATTATCCGCTATCCGCATCCGCAATCCGCTGATAGTGATTTTACTATCCGCATCCGCGGATAGTGAAAAATCACCATCCACTACACCTCTATAAGGTAGAGACGGAGATCTATCACTGACTGCACTGAATGGCTCTACTAAATACTCTATCTCCTTATTTAAAATTAACTTAATTAATCATATATTCTTTTTAAAATTGCATATAAACTTCTTATGCTTATTTTTAGATTATGCATGTGATAATGTTTGTAAGAAATAGTATTTTTTGTTTTATAATAATACATCGTTGTTTATAATTTGCGAAATTAGTCATACTCTTACTAACAATAATACTAATAATAATAATGCTAATAACAGTACTACTAACTTACTACTACTATACTACTACTACCTACTACCGCGAAACTATTACTACATTATGCTAAGATTACCCCTAAAACTACTAATAATAATCAATATAAAATAAAATAATAATAATAATAATAATAATAATAATAATAATAATAATAATAATAATAATAATAATAATAATAATAATAATAAAATAATAATAATAATAATAATAATAATAATAATAATAATAATAATAATAATAATAATAATAATAATAATAATAATAATAATAATAATAATAATAATAATAATAATAATAATAATAATAATAATTATAATAAATAATAATAATAATAATTACAACAATAAATAATAATAATAATAATAATAATTAATAAAAAATAATATATAATAAATAATAATAATAATAAATAATAATAATAATAATAATAATAAATAATAATAATAATAATAATAATAATAATAATAATAATAATAATAATAATAATAATAATAATAATAATAATAATAATTTAACAGCAGCAATAACAACATTAAGGCGGTTCCAAACTGTGGTGCGGCAACTACTATACGAAAATATGAAAACAGCTCCTAATGAAAAATTTACAAAATGGGAAGAAAACTTTCAAGCGACAAAGGGAATCTTCCTCCTATGACAGTGTTGCCAGGCTGTGCTTCCCTTTGAAGAATATCTTGTATTATTTTTTGTTAACTTGAGATTTTTTAGTATCTAATATAGCAGTAATAATTAGATTTTTCTAAAGTAGACAAACTGACATCAATATTTTGGATGCATGCACAAATGATCACACTCTCTTTCGATTGGTCTAATAGAATCAATTGGTCTAATAGAGTAGTCCAATTTCGTAAGAGTAAAAAAAACAATATGGTTCTTATATCAATGGCATAAAGAACCTTGTCAAGGTTTGATTGAAGACTTTACCAAATCATCTTCAGATAATTTAGACAGTGAGTCCTGTATGCAAAACACTTTACTGCAGTGAAATTTCTACCAGTTTACCAAGACTTCTTTTCAAAGATTTTTTTTTTTAAAAAAAAATCCTGTGATGAAAATCTTAAACATATATAATTCAAGAAAATATCTTTGACAGGTTATTGGATGGAAACACTGAACGAGTCACTTCATATTACTGACTGTTACAGAAAGTTTAGGATGATTTTAACTGCGCGGTATCTATGTGAGAATAGTTTTTCATCTATAGTATAGTTTAAAGAAAATAACACCGTAGTATAAATTTCATGCCGGACCTCAGTTTGAAAGCTATGATTGAACTATTAACATCAGAAACATGGGTCAAGCCTTGCAGGAAAACCCTTTTCACTGAATAACATTGAGAATTCATAATCTATAACCACCAGAATTATGATTAAAATTTTTTATTGCAAATATCTGCTGGGTCTTATATTGTATTCTTTACATTTTTTTTAATTAGGATTCTCAAAGAAAGAGATAATTTTAAGACAATTAAAGTAGAATTTTTTGAATAGCTTCTTCATATTCGTATTATTTATATTGCAGATATGAGTGTGTTTATGGCTTAAAACTGGACTATATATATATATAGTATATATATATATATATTATATATATATAATATATATATATATATTATATACTATATATAATATATATATAATATACTATATATATATATATATATATATATATACTATAATACGCAGTATCCTTATAAGAACAATTCCGGGAAGGTAAAGAAAACTTGCCTCCTCTGGGGATTGAACGCACCGCATTGTTGCGCCTGAGAACTACATACTCGACGCTCTACCACTGAGCCATCCTATAACCCATAAAAGTTAGATTCAGGAACAGCTTGAATCTAACTTTTATGGGTTAGAGGATGGCTCAGTAGTAGAGCTTCGAGTATATCATTCTCAGTCGCAACATGCAGTGGTTCGACCCAGAGGAGGAAAGTTTTCTCTGCTTTTCCGTAATTATTCTTTGTTTAGTGGTAAAATATTAAATTGCGGTGAGGCAATGTTATAGTGTAAAATCTTACGAACGAGGGAAGGACAGGGTCAAACTCTGGTGATATCGCCTTGAACGGGAGCTCGTTCGCTTAAAGCTGTTCTTGAATCTAACTTTTTTTT
>JABUQX010040684.1:25000-30241 GCA_015478945.1 Trachelipus rathkii
CCTGAGAGAATATATCACCATTTACACGTCCATAATATTCATAGGTGTTATTTTTAGATTTACCAGCATGGGTTCTGTGGTTCTCTACATCTTTTAAATTGTAATATCCAGATGATTGTAGATGAGATTCCTTCGCATCTTGAGAATAATTTAATAAAGTTTCAATATAACTTCGATAAGGGTAACTTGCAGCTGATGCTCCTAGAGATGTTTCATTTAAAAATACCTCAAGTTGATTAAAACACGTATACAGGAAATTTGTTTCGGTGGATACTATGTGTTCGGTTCCTGTGAGATCTGACCCATCTTCGTTTACTAACTTGGTTTTTAGATATAAAAACACATTCGAAGGGTCAAGATATTGATCAGAAGTGCCTGGAATATTGAAATCGAGAGGTACATCTGTATTTGTAATTGAGTGAACGGGATTAATACTAATAAAGTTGGATTCACTCACACTGATCTGTGTAGGGTTCACAGAGAAGAGATCCACTTCACTCTTACAACAGTCTGGGCTGGAGGGATGGAGGAAATGCATCTTGCTGTTACAATCGTCGGTTGTATAATGAGGCGAGATTTGTTTAAACATTTCTTATATACAAATTAGTCACTGTTTATGTAAAATAGTTGCCGTTCATCATCATCATTATTAAAGGGCAAACACATCAATACACTTTTTCTTTAATGGTCCTTTCCTATTCCTCTTTATAGGTTTTTTACGATGACCTACACCTTGACCAGTCATCTTACGTCGTATTTTTCGTTTAACATCATCTAACATTTCATCAGAAGCATCGGCTAATCGACGTTTTACAGCTGTTCGAGGGTCGACACCTCCCATAATATCTTGGAAAGTATCTATACCCGTCCTAGCTGCTTTTTTAGCAAGATATTTGCCTCCTGATTTAAACAAAGGGATGGCTCGTCTGAACAAAGAAGCAAAAAATCCACCTAAACCATACCCCCTCTGCATTCTTGACCCCCTGAAGACTCGTTCTCTTTCCATTATTATTTATCGGAGCTTCCTTCTTATATGTACTTTACACACTGCTGTTCCAGTCGTGAATGGGTATGGTTTACCTTCTACATCTCTTATATAAATACGAATCGAACTCAGTTGGTTCTTACTCAAGGGTAAGTAGTGAACATTAGGAAACCTTATAACGCTTTTACCTTTAGGAAAATGAACTACTCTTAACAAAGAGGCTTTAGTATTCCCTACGTACTGATGATCTATAATATCTGTATAAACATAGGCCATACCAGGATCTTGAAACATCTTAGTAGGCAAGCATACAAAATGTAATGAAGTCTTGTGTCAATTTTTTGTGACATACTCTTCCATCGTTGGTATATAACGCATTAGATCCTTTAGAGATGGTTTGATATTATTTCCCGATATTTTGTATACATGTGAGTAACAACAATTACGAAACCAACCTGAGGCGCGGAAAATAAATAAACTTATATCTTTCAGGTTCACATGCTCATGAGATTTTAATGTGATTAACACGTTATCTTCGTTAACGGATTTATTAACAAGAAACACTAAATCGTTACATATTTGACTTTCTTCAAATTTTTTGTTTAAGTCTATGAACACCTCGGTAACCGACTTATAGAGACCGTGGCTTAATACATAATTTTCAACGAAATATTCATTGGTGCCTCGTTTGATGGTTGCAATATTAGGTTTAATTTTTAATACATTTTTAACATTATCAACATGGTATACTTGATGTGCACAAGTACCGGATTAGAGTGGACGAGTCCAGAGTGTTTAATAGGGGTTTAGACTTAAGCGATGCCTTTAATAGGGTCGTATTAGATGTCATTAGACATCTAAGAGAGGAGATTAATTACAGACAATATGAGGCTCGTTTTACGTTCACTTTTAACGATGGGGCACGAAATCAATTCGTTGTAGTTGTACCTTTCAGAGAAATAAGTGATGAGGATATAGTATCTCATTTATGCAATAGGCTTGAAACCGCATTTCAGTCTGGCGATCAATATACATTTTCAGATTTTATTATTGAAGTAAAGATTGTTCATAACCCATCAGGGTCAGGAATAATTATTCCTACAGGTGCAAAGTTCGAGGGAGTCGATGGATTGAACACATGTCATTTATTTAGAAGAGTGCAACAGAGAATAAAAAAAAAAAAAACAATAGAGTATAAAGTCGATGATACTGTAGGTTGTGGGTTTAAAGCCATTGCTATGGCCCGCATGTATAAGGCAGGTAAAGAGTCACGTGTTATAAAGTCTAATGCTTTGAAAACGGAGGGAGAGAAAATCGCTGATCAGTGCAAATTAAAATATGCTGAACCATTAAGTTCTGATAAATTTGAAGTAATAGAGAGAGTCTTAAAATGTAGGATTTTTGTGTATAGTAATGATGGGGAAAGAGGATTCAGTGTGGTGCATAGACCTACTGAAGAAGATCGGGAAAAACCATTATACGTTTTAGGTTTCGATAGAGTTGCTGAACATTATTTCTATGTACCTGAAGGTGTAATACCCTTAACATTACAAGGACTTAAACGCGATAATATCAGAGGTGATATTTTTTGTTCTAAATGTTACATCTTTGTAGATAATATCATACATCATCATGACAAAGAATGTTTGTATTATAATTGTAAACAATGTTTGAAGTATGACTGTCCAGGTAAATTGCTTGAAGGTGAACAATTACTGTATTGTGATAAATGTAACCGTAACTTTTACAATGCTACTTGTTTTGAAAGTCATAAGAAATTATGTGGTAAAATCTATATTTGTCCAAAATGCAATACACAAGTAACACCCGATAAACAAAATCGAGATCGGCATGAATGTGAAAAAATGCGTTGTAATGTTTGCTATGAATCGTATAATCCTCTTGATGGTAAGCATGATTGTTATATGAAACCTATTGTGCTTAAAGAACTAAAAGAAGGTGAGGAACCTAAAAATACACATACTATTTACTATGACATAGAAACTTACCAACACAACCACCAGATTAATCCCGACAATAATAATGAAGAAATAGATATGGTTCCATACATACTTGTAAGTACAGTTGTATGTTATAAATGTAGTGAAAAAGAATTGGGAGATGAACAATGTGAGAAGTGTATGACAAAACGAACTGAAATTTTCCAAATAAATTTAAATGCGGAAGGTATCTATGAGAAATGCCCTGTTGATCAATTCATAACGTATCTTGCTTCTTTTGCTGAAACGCATAAAGATGCTAATATAGTTGTAGCTGCCCATAATGGAGGGCGTTTTGATACTCAGTTCGTGTATAATAGATTGTTATTGAGACCAGAAGGCGATGCTGTTAAAGGTAATCCCATTAAAAGAGGCACAAATATCATAGCCCTGACATCATTTAAAAATATCATGTTTAAAGACACACTTAATTATATGCCTTGTGCTTTAAAAGCATTACCAAAATATGGGTTTAGACGGTAATTTGGAAAAGGGATTCTTTCCCTATAAGTTTCTTACTCGTCCTAATCTAGATTATGTAGGTCCTATTCCCTCTATAGATATGTTTGAAGTAGACCGAATGAATGATACTGAAACAAATGAGTTTATTGAATGGTATGCATTGTTTTCTAACAAGGATTATGATATTAAGAAGGAATGTATTAAATACTGTGTCCAAGATGTAGATATCTTACGGAAAAGTTTCGAAGCTTTCCGTAACATGTTTCGAGATATGTTTAAGATTGATTGCTTAGTTGATTGTTGTACTATTGCGTCTTTATGCTTTAGAATTTTTAAAACTACATTTTTAGAAGAGAATACAATAGCCCATCTAGGTCGAGGTGAACAGAAAAATTATTCTTACGAAGGAGTCAAATGGCTAGAGTTTATGGAACATTATACGGGACAAAGTATTACTCATGCTCGCAATGGTGGAGAAAGAGGCTTTAAATTGATGAATAAAGCAGCATTCCCTGATGGGTATGCTGAAGTTCCTGTTTCAAAATATAGACCTATCAAAGATGCCGATTTTATCCAACTTAGAAATCTAGTTGTAGATGAAACTCTAAAAACCAAGAATGAACAAGAATGGGAAGCTATGGATAATGCAGCTGAGCGCGCTGGTACAGGACCTGTTGAGAAGAAACGAATAGTATATCTATTCCATGGGTGTGCATGGCATGGTCATCAGGGATGTGAAAAGGGAAAGACACGGCATGATGAAGCAACAGCTTTAGATATGTACACGATGACTATGGCACAGGAGAAAGCATATAAGGATAGTGGATTCGAAGTGGTGAGGGTATGGGAATGCGAATGGGAAACCATGAAAAAAGAAGGCAAAGTACGTTTCGTGATCTCTAATGATAATGATGATGATGCTAACAATGAGGGAGGAAGAAGAAGAAGAGGGTTTAGGTCATTATGTTAATAGAATCGCGAATGATGTGGCCCATGGTAAACTTAATGTAGGTGAGGCTCTATATGGAGGAAGAACAGAACCCTTTGTCTACTATTATCCTCCTACAGACGGAAAAACAAAAATTAATTACTTGGATTTTACATCGTTGTACCCTTGGGTTCAGAAAACCCAGGCATTCCCTAGTGGGGTACCTACAAAATTGGTAGGGTCTGAACTACCTACCATTGAAACATTTAGTAGAGAGGTTAATAAAGAAAACTATTTTGGGTTAGCTAATGTTTGGGTCCTTCCACCTAATAAGCTCTATATGCCTGTTCTACCAGGAAGATACGATGAAAGACTCGTGTTCACTTTATGCAGGACCTGTGCTGAAACGAAGCAGGAAACATTATGTAAACACACTAAGCGACAACGTGAGTTCCGTGGTGTTTATACTACACCAGAATTAGAATTAGCATTAAAGAAAGGATACAAAATCACCAAAATTAATGAGATATGGACATTTACACCTAAGATAGGATTGTTCACTGAGTATATAAAAGAATTCCTGAAGATAAAGACTGAGGCATCAGGTTTACCAGCAGGAATACCAGGGTTCGATAGTCCCATGTTCAATCAATTCATAGAGGACTTTGAAAGAATCGAGGGAGTGAAACTCGATAGAGAAAAGATAGGGAAGAATGCTGGGCTTCGTTTTATAGCGAAATTATGCCTTAATTCTCTTTGGGGAAAATTTGCCGAACGTGCTCCACATTGTGAAGATATTATTTGTCACACCGATGCTGAGGTATGGAAGTTGTTTAGAAGAGCAGATGTAGAAGTACAGGATGTCT
>JABUQX010040685.1:0-5000 GCA_015478945.1 Trachelipus rathkii
AGAGGAACGACGGACCTCTTATTCACACTAAGAATGGTCTCGGAGAAGATGCTGGAATATGGCAAGAGATTCTTTGTAGTGTTCATCGACCTGCAAAAGGCATTTGATTCGGTGCCAAGGAAAAAGCTCTTGAGAGCTATGGAGAGGAATTATGGAGTGAGGGCTCAATCTAATACTATAGTCAAAGCAAACTGGGATCGGCCATTCATAAATGCCTTACACATGACGTCATAATGCGGAATTTTTTTGAACTAAATTTAGTAAACAAAAGCCTTTATTAGGACCCTATTTTGAAAGCTCCTTCGGTGTTTTTTTCGAATTCTTTTGTTAATTTGATATAAAATATAATAATTGTGCAATAATTTTGTTTGCCCAATCTAAAGTTATTAATTTTTATTAATAATTTAATACTATTATATTTTTTCGAGCTTAAAAAAGCTTCAGAATTGGGTCAGATGACGCAGCTTGTCCTATCAATGGCGAAAATATATTGAATCATCATCAAATTCAAACTTTTTTTTTTTGTTTAAATATGTTAAAACTGTGATTTTTATGTTATCAACATATAATTTTTTTTTAATTTATTAAAGTTTCAAAAATATCGGCAAATTTGGTGACAATTTTCTCATGCCTAGACTTGATTCTCATAAAAACGGACCCATTAGGCCTATTGAGCAGGGAATTTAGTAATTTTTTATTGTAAGAAAATAACATTTAATATGTTGCCTGTTGTTATCAATCATAAAATTTTATTAAATTCCCTGCCAAGCCACGATTTTAAAGTCAACAATTAAAGACAATAATTTTGAGTTACAATCTAAAAAACATTTTACCTGAGGAATTTATCAAAACAACTCTCTAAATTTTGTAAAAAATTGAATTAATTTATTTTGACTTCATTTAACATAAGGGATTGCTATAAAATTGCCTATAAATTTTTTTTTATTTTTTTTAAAAGCATCTGACGGTAAATGGGCTTTGAAAATGAAATTTGGAGACTTTATAACTTTTTTCAGGCTCATTTTACGTTTTTTTTGTTTTTGTTTTACGATATCGTTTTTTTGGCACAGATCATTTCAAACATTTCATAAAAGTTTCATGAAAATCGGCTGGCGTCGATATAATTGATATTTTCGTCCATAAACAAATGTTACAAATAAGTAATTGGGAGGCCTATTATTTCATATTTATCTTTTTTAAAAGCAACGTTTTCTCAATGAAAATTAATAAATACATTATTTCTTAACGATATAGTAAAAAATAAATAAATAAAAATAACCCATTTCTATAACGGCAGTATATACAGTATATATATATATATATATATATATATATTATATAATTATATATAATATATATATATATATATATATATATATATATATATATATATATATATATATATATATATATATATATATATATATATATAATATACTATAGATATAATATAATAGATTATGTTCCAACGTACGTTTTCTTTCGCACACGAATGTTCGTTCGTTCGTTGGTTTCTACTATACGCTTACTACAAGTAAGGTCGTTTTTTTGGCTTTGCGTAGACTATAATATTAGATTGTGGAGATTGTGGTGAGGGGTAGATTAAAGAAGGCAATAGAAAGTATGTATGAGAAATGCAGCTGTAATGTTAGAACTGAGTGCGAGAACGATAGATGGTTTGAGGTGAAAACAGGAGTGAAGCAGGGGAGTGTTTTATCTCCACTGCTGATTATATTTAGACGTGGTGATAAGGAAAGTGAGGGAGAGACTGGGAGAATTTGAAGGGGACATAATGGCATATGCGGACGATCTGGCATGTTGGAGTGAGAGAGAGGAGACGATTCGAGAGGTGGTGGAGTTGTTTACGGAGGAGTTGGAGGAAGCAGGGATGAGGATGAACGTACAGAAGACAGAGATATTAACAATAACCGGAGGAAATGAGGAGGGGATGAGAATGATGGTGAGAGAGGATGAGGTGAAGGCGGTAAATACCTGCAATTATCTCGGAGGATGTTTTAACAGAAGGGGAGGAAGTGGAGGAGAGATTACGTGAAGAATGGAAAAGTATGGATTAGTTATGAAAGCAGTATACCCCATGATGAAAGATAAAACATCGGAATAGAGGTTAAAAAGTGATTTTTAACAGTATACTGACTCCTACGCTGCTGTACGGAGCGAAAACATGGACAACAACGAGAAGAGAGGAGAGTAGAATACAAGCGGCGGAGATGAGGGTATTAAGAACTATGATCGGAAAGAGTAGGAGAGATAGAATAAGGAATGAAGTAATTAGAGAAGATATAGGGGTGAAGAAGATGATACTGAAGATGGATGTGGGGAGATTGAGATGGTGGGGACATCTGGAGAGGATGGAGCAGGACAGAATGCCAAAAAGAAGATGGGAATGGATACCAGAGGGCAGAAGACCAAGGGGAAGACCGAAGAAAAGATGGGCGGAGTCGGTGGAGGACTCTCTGGAAAGATGTCAGCTACCAAAAATGAGAGTGCTAAAGAGAAGAGGAATAGTGCAGCAGAGGGATGTCTGGAGAAAGACGCTTGCGCGGCTGACAGGATGAAGAATCCTTCCTGGGAGAGGAAAAAGAAAAAGAAAGATATATATATATATATATATATATATATTGCATCCAAATATATATATATATATATATATATATATATATATATATATATATATATATATATATATATATATATATATATATATATATATATATATATATATATATATATATATATATTTTTTATTTATTTTTTTTTTTTCTTTAAGATTAAGGTGCGCTACAAGCATCGGAAAAGAAAAGCAGTAGGAGAATATGACAAATGTCGAAAAGAAAGCCCAGTCTTACCGCCCCCTCTGTACCATTAATTAGTAAGAACTCGTCGCAATCAGAAAATCCACCCTAGAGCTTCACGGGACCGCGACGGATCCTCACTATGGTAATCGTCAAGTGTAGGGTTCATCCCCTGGCCCAGGTGGGCCACAACCATACCCCCTGACAACACCCCGCCATTCTCTCCTATCATGCACCTTTCTTCTCTCCTCTGCCAAACTCACATTTCTCTCCTGCAAACATTCCTTTACTGACTCAATCCACTTTTTCTTCGGTCTCCCAGCCGGTCGGTTCCCAATACACTCACCACTATACATCCGCTTAACCAACCGACTATCATTCATCCTTTCCACATGACCAAACCATCTCAACATACTTTCATTTATTCTCTCGTTTACCCCTTTCTTCACACCACACAACTCTCTAATACGTTCATTCCTCATTTTATCAATTCTTCTCACACCTAGCACACCCCTAAGATTGTCCATCTGAACACATTGAACTTTAGATCTATACTTCTTATTCCAGACCATAGTCTCACTACTATTCAATAACACAGGTAACAACATACCCTCATGCAAAACCCTAGCGCACTCCAGACTTAGTCCTTTTACATTCACCAACGATTTAATTGCACCAGCCACCTTCCTGCCATTCACAACTTTCCTACTACACTCTGCATCATCCGTTCCCTTTTCATCCAACATACCTCTAAATATTTAAACTCAGACACTTGTTCCAGCTGACTCACCATTCAACATAACTTCACACCGAGGACTATCCTCACCACAACCATAACCTTACTCTTATCTACGTTTACTTTCAAACCCCATCCTTTTACACACACCCTGCCAAATCTCTACCAATCTTCTCAAACTCTTTTAAATTCGCCACAAAGAACCAAATCATCCGCATATAATAGGTAGGGTACCCTCCACTCATCTCCATTCTCCATCATTCTAACACCATTTCCTGCCACACCCACCTCTAATTCTTTCATAACCCCATCCATATACAAATTGAATAACCAAGGAGACATAACACACCCTGTCTCACTCCGCTATTAATACTAAACCAATCACCTTTGACACCATTTATTCTTACACACGCCTCACTATCCTCATACATACTTTTGATTCCATTCAGAAGTCTACCACCAACACCATATATCACTAACACCTGCCATAGAGCTTCCCCATTAACCCTATCATACGCCTGTTGCAAATCCATAAAACCTAAATACAATTTATTCTTCTTCTCCTCATTTTCTCAATCATTTGTTTCAATGTAAAGATTTGATCCATGCATCTTGTTCTTCACAATCAACGTACCTTCTTGTTCACCCAATCGTTCCTTCAGTCACTGACGCACTCTTCGACCAAAATACCAGCATATTCCTACAACACTCAATAAACTAATTTCCCTATAGTTTCTACAGTTCCCTTTATCCCCCTTACCCTTATATATAAGGGTACTATTACTGTTTTCCTCCAATCCCTCGGAACTATACCCTCCATAAACGCTTTATTACACAACTTCCAAATCCAATCAATCACCATCTCTCCTCCGTTCTTGATCATTTCACCAGTAATTTCATCTATACCTGCAGATTTACCATTCTTCAACTTTCTCACTCTACCCATTACCTCCTCCTTGCTAATAACCTCATCCCCAAAATACCTATTCCTTCTTGCACCATCAAACCACACACATTCACTATCACCTCTTCATTACTGCTAATATTATGTAGATTTTCGAAGTGTTTCTTCCACACTCCCCTCACATCCATTTCATCAGTTACAAAACGCATCATTATTCATTATTCTAAGCAGATTCCCTTTATTCTCATTCTTAACCTTTCGCTCTTCCTTCCAGAAGAGCTTCCTATTCCCCTGTAAGTCCCCATTCATCCTCCTTCCAAACTGTTCATTTACCTCTTCTTTTTCTCCTACGTATGCACCTTTTAGTATTTCTTTTTTCCTCCTTATATAATTCCAAGCATCTTTCTTTTGAAACTTCATCATTTGCTTTTAGTACATTCAACCACGCTTTTTTTTACTTTTAACCGATTGCATCACCTCTTCTAACATTCTTACTTCCTACTTTAGCACATCCACATACTTCTTTTGCACTGCTAACAACTTCATT
>JABUQX010040685.1:10000-15000 GCA_015478945.1 Trachelipus rathkii
ATATATATATATATATATATATATATATATATATATATATATATATATATATATATATATGTGTGTGTATGTAGGTGTGTGTGTACGTAGGATTTGACTTAGGGGCTGGCAAAGGTTGAGTGATTTATGTCCTTGCTCACACTGATCAATAGACGGTGTGGGTTGGTTAAACTCCAGATTTTTCCTTTTCAAAGGCTAATAAAAAATATCATAGAATAAAAAAGTTATTTCGGTTATAAAATAAATAAAATAACAAGTCTACAACAGTTGTAATTAAAAATTTTTTATGTCACGAGGTGAGTAAAAAAAATACATATTAGAAAAACGTAAAGTAATATTTATGAGGGTTGGCTAGTACTGAAACCTGAGTCCTTAGTCCTGAGTGGTAACTAATATTAAATCTAAACTAGTATTAGACGCCTTGGATTTTCAGAGAATTTCGCAATTGCATTTGTTTCCAATTCGTTCATTTTTTTCACTTACTAATATTCTATGAATACTCATCATACATAGTCCATTAAGCCTGTCTTCGTTCATTGTGTTTCTTAGCCAAGTCTTTACTCTTCGTAGAGTGCTGAAAGACCTTTCAATGGTACTTGTTGAACACGGTAGCACCAGTGCAATTAATAGACAGATTTTTAATTTGTGGAAAAAAGGGGTCGGATTCTTTAATGACTTCAGCAAGTTCCAAGTCCTTCAACTTTTGTTTATCCAGTTTTCTTATTCAGCTACAAGGTATACCATAAGTCAGTTTCGGTATGAATTTTGTTGATATCGAAATCATAAAACTGAAAAGCATTTCACTTTCTCACGCAAACCTCCTACGGTAGCACTTAACATAAAAATCGGATGCAAATGAAAAAGATGAAATGCTGGCATATTGTTTTCTGAAAATCTAGTCTCTAAAGATGATGAAAGTGAGTCAAGATAGAGCACAAATACAGAACGCTTCCAATACTCAGCAGGATGATTTACTTTATGTTGTTGGGATTACACTTTTCTAGGTGGTGCAAGTTCTACTAAGAACTCGGCAGTAATAACATTGGCGGATAAGAGCAGATCAGCAATTATTTGATCAGCAGTTTTGCAGTGGTCTTTGACAAATTTCAAAATTCTTTGCACATGATCAGAGCACTCAATAAGGTCAATATTTATTTTGTGGAATAATGTTAGCCACTGGTTAAATTAAAGCAAAATATTTGGCAATTAAGGAAGAAGTAATAATTAAATTGGGTTTTGTTACCGAACGGTATGATAGAAAAGCTGTTTTCCTTGTTTGATTGTTGCCTTCCTTTGACAATTTCTAACCCTTCAACGATTTTTATCATATTTGTATGGAAAATAGCAATACTATGATATTTTTGAGTCCAACGGGTTTCCCAAAGTTTAGGCAAGTTGGAAATGTATTTTTCTTCTTAGGGTGGGTCTCTGAAAAGTTTATTGTCTTTTATTGTGGCAATAGTATTTCGAATTTCCGGAATAATGTTTAGGTCATTAATGAAAAAATTGCACAGTGAAAATATAACCCTTTTTTTTATATTTTTCCCGCAGTTTCTTTTGAACTCCATGTTCTTTCCCTGCCATTGCTGCGCAGCCGTCGTACCCCTGACCAACGCATAGACTCGGATCCAAACCTTCTTTTCCTAAAAACAAATCAATCGTTTGGAAATGGTTTTACCATCCATCCCTTCAAGAACTTCAAACCCCAGAAATTCTTCTCGAACAGTCATTTTTTCAAGATCGAAAAACCTTAATCCTATAGATAATTGTTCATTGCTTGACAAATCCGCAGTTTCATCGGCCAATATTGGGTAGACAGCAAATTTTTTTTGCATCCGTGTCAATGTTTTTTTATGTTAATTCCGCACAAATTGATAAGTTCATTTTGAATCATCGGAGACGTCCAGATGGCATTCTTCTCTCCTTGAATATGTTCTTTTACTTCCACATCACCACTTTCCATTCGAAGTTTAATCAGGTCTGAAATTCAATTTTGCATGCCTATACCTCTTAAAAGTACGTCATGGGTTCCGCAGAAAATTATGATCTTCAAAATTGCTGCAATATTTCTTTTATTTTCTGCAATTGTTTTTGATGTGCTGTCTGCAGCTGAATATCAACGGGTACACCTTCCGTGATTGATTTAGCAGCTTTGGCAGCAGCCAAATGCTATCGACATACTGAGTTCTAGCAGAGAATACAGTCAGAAGAAGCTAGCTGTATAAAAGCACGTAGCTAGTTGACTTCAAGCCAATATGAAAACGAAAACACATTAAAACTCTTTAGAAAAAATTTAAGTTTTAATACGATAGTAATTAGTAATTACTACTTCGTTATTTATCGATTGATCTATCGTTTTCAGTTTTTCTACTAATAAACCCTTAAAAACGTCGTCTGGCAAACATATAAGGTTCATTTTTTATTTCGCCCAGATTTAGGTGGTCAAGTGCCCTTCCCTGCCCCCTGTATACGTCCATATATATATATATATATATATATATATATATATATATATATAATATATATATATATATATATATATATATATATATATATATATATATATATATATATATATATATATATATATATAATTTAAAAACCCGCGTCATACTCCACTTTCAATTCTGGCTACTGTTCTTTCTGTATTGGAAAATGAACCATTTTGGTTTTTCTTCAGTTGAATTGCAATTAGTAACAGAATTGCTTCAAAGATCTTGCTACTGACAAGTGAAAGAGATAATAACATGACTTAGTCTTTTTAATTTTGAATTTAGATAATTTAAATTGCCGTACTATATAGTCATGTTTACCAAAAATATATATATAATCATATAATTATTTGATATCCTAATCCATAATTGAAATGCCTTTAACATTCGTATAAAGTTTTTCTTCAGTTTTTAATTCACTGAAACGTTTAGGTTAACCACCGTACCTCAGAATAGTAGAATAAGTTATTTTATTATATGATTACCTGAATATGATAAGCGTCACCATAGAATTATTCCCATAGGATCTATATATAGTCTCTAAGGCCAGAAGACCTTAAATGGTAAGATAGGAAAGTATCTCATTATAGTATAATAATACTAAGTAGCAAATAGCATGGTTGTAGGTCAAAATAATGGTTAGCCGCTTGCTTGCGAAAATCATATTCAAAAAGAGGTGTAAAAACAGAAAAAAAACGTTGGAAAAAAAAAGGTAATAGCAAAACTATTTTGGAATGCTTCACTCCCAATTTTTATAAAAATTACAGATTATACTCTAAAAAAATAATTATGAAGAATAAAAAAAAGAAAATTACTGACGTCTTTAGAAAAAAAGTTACAGCCTCTCAAAGTTGTTAAAACTCTCATAGACTTTTCATTTTTTATCCTTCCAGGTTAGGTCTCATTTTAGGCTCTCTAGTTCAGGCTATGATATGTTTTGTTAAGTATACACAGAGTAAATCTGTGTATACTTAGCAAATCTTGTCATGACCTGAACTAGGATGGCCCTAAAACGAGCACGAGGCTCGTTAATTTTTTTTATAAGAAAGCCTATGGGAAAATTTTAAACTTTGAGAGGCTGTAACATTATTCCTAAAGACTTAAATCATTTTTGTTTTGTTTTTTATTCTTTATTATTATTTTTTTAGAGTATATCCTATGATTTAAATTTATATATATATATATATATATATATATATATTATATATATATAATATATATATATATATATATATATTTATAGTTTATATATATATATATATATATATATATATATATATATATATATAGTTATTTTATATATATATATATATATATATATATATATATATATATATATATATAAGAAAATCCTATGGGAAAATTCAAACTTTGAGAGGCTGTAACTTTTTTTCCTAAAGACGTCAGTTATTTTCGTTTTTATATTCTTCATTATTATTTTTTTAGAGTATATCCTGATTTTTATAAAAATCGGGGGTGAATCCCTTCTGCACTACTATTACCAAAAAAAAAAAAAATTAAAGTACAAACTTTTATTTTTGATTTTTCTGGAGGAAAGATATTTTACTTTTGGTTATTAATTGTATCTTAAAAATTACATATAATAAACTAAAATTTGTTTTAAAAATTCCTTGTTGAAATAACAATAAAAAAATCAATTAACTTGAAACACAGCAATTCTTTAAAATCCGTTTTCCAAATTTTATACCAAACCATTAGAATCATACTCACAAGAAGATACGAAGTTTCTCAGCATAATGCAAGAAAGAATAACGCATGAAACAAATGGCCATTACATGATATCCCTTCCCCTAAAAACCTAACCTAAACCTTCCCCCTAAACCTTCCTACCTAAACCACCCAACAGCAAGGTGATGTTCCTTATAGACAAACCAAGTATGAAATTCCTCGTGGAATTATGACTTCTCCTCGTTTATGGAAACTTTGATAAAAAGGGTAAAAAAAAAAAAATAATAATTATAACACACATCAGGAACTAATAAATTTTTACATTTGGTTTATATCATATCATTCAGTTTAAGTTCATAAATAAAATTTTGATTCTGGAACACGAAGGAGTTTGCAAAGGATCTAAAATGTTTTTAGTTTGAGTTCATTCTTCGATCTGTAGTATCCGACATCAGGATCTTTTGTGAGTTTGATTTTACTTCAGATTTCAACTCTTCATAGTCTGAGTTGCAATAATAATAATAATAATAAGAATAATAATAATAATAATAATAATAATAATAATAATAATAATAATAATAATAATAATAATAATAATAATAATAATAATAATAATATTATAGCACAATTAATAATAATAATAATAATAAAATAATTATAAAAAAAATAAAAAAAAAAAAAAATAATAAAAAAAAAATAAAACCAAAAAAAAAAAAAAAAAAAAGTTTTTCACTTCAATGAGGATCGCTTAAACTCATATTAAAATGTAAGGTAATATACTTTCGTTGAAGTACATTTGTGCTGAAGTATATACTTTTT
>JABUQX010040685.1:42500-50000 GCA_015478945.1 Trachelipus rathkii
AGTTCTGTTGCAGTATCAAGCATGTTGCCAATTTACCACTCCACTTGTCGTTAGAAAAGTTTTCCATCCAACTCTGTGATCAAGTGCCGCAAAGGTAGCTCATTAGTATGAAGAGCACAAACCAACCAGATGAGTTTATGATTCAGCTTTGCCTCAACCCAATGCATGACTCCTCCTTCCCAACCAGTGTTAACATTCGTTGAGTCACCACCAATAGCCTGCAAACTTTTATCAATGTTGTTTTTCTTTAAGAAATCTACAAGATGGTTAGCAATAACTTCAGCAGGTTTCCTTTTCGTTAAGTCTTTCTCTCGAGTAAAATGGCAAAGATACCTTCCACCTGGCTCACTGCAAACAGTGTAATGCTCTTCTTTCACAATACTTGGAAACTGATGACTTGAGTTATCTGCTTGTAACAGAACTTTAGTGGAATCTTTGCGTCCATCAAAAAAAGATACATTCATCTTGCCCTATCCGGCAATCGAAGCATGACAAAATTCGTTATCAGTTATTATCATGACTTTTTCTTTGCCTTTTTACTTTAATTGTGATCAACACGATCCTTCCTGTCTCCTCAGCAATTAATCCATCATCCAAAATGCAGCTGTTGTAATGGCAGCTGTAGCAGGTAGACCGACACCATACCTAATGCAACATTGCGTAATTATAATGTATTATACTGATTTGTACTTGAAGTAGAAGGTGCATCAAAATCATCACATGGAATTTGCAAAGGATCTTCAGATTCTTCATCTGTAACATCAGTTGGCTCTTCATCTTCGTCGGAGAAAAGAACTTCATTTGGTTGTAATGTTAACTCTTCCTTCCTTTTCTGCTTATATTGAGAATTCTTCTTAATTCACTTTTGCCTCTTTCTGCTTTTTTAATTTGTCTTTCTGTGCTCAGGTAGCATCTGTTAATCAATTGATGCGTCCACAAGATCCATTTCTCTCTTTGGACGATTAATAAACACTAAGTTCTTTGACAGGATCTTCATATACTTAGAACAGAGCAGGTAGTGTGCACTTCGATGCTTATAGCAGCACACCGGATATGGTCTCTCAAATTCTGAACATAGCTTAATCTCACACTTGCAATGAGGATGTCAAAGAGCTTGTCTAACGTTGCTATGAAAGCCTTTTCAATTTCCAGTTTTCCCTCTGCCAAGTGAATGTGTTTTTGAACATCTTTACCCAGTTTTCTAACTATCTCTCAGGACTATACTCCGAATTTAAAACTTGGCACTTCAAAGCAACTGTTTGCCTAGCTCCCACATTTTTCAAGTACTTTTGGGTAAATATCCTTTGCCAGAGTGGCTGCTGGGCTAATTTCTTCTGACATTCTCTCCACTTTGCTTCTTAGCAGAAAGCCCATACTTAGAAATCACGTGAGTTGGGAGTTTCAGAAGGCAACCATATTTCTTGAACCAGTTCATGCAAGTTACTCCATGTGAATGGAGAAGTTGCCACTCTTGTCTTCCTTTTACTAGACCATGGTTCCAAATTTTCAGATTTTGCAAGTGGAAGAAACTATTCGTGCCTGGAAAAAGAAAAACACAGAAAAGGTCACTCAATTTGTATGAATATTAAAAAAATGAATAAAAAGCACTCAGCTGCAAATGAGTATTGCCTAGTTTAAAAACTTTTTACGTGGCATTAAAATTTTTTTTAAACAGATGTTATACTATAATAAAGTCATAATCTTAACCTTAATCAAGAAGTACAACCGAAATAATGATCAAAAGGCACTTTTTCCACGAGAAAACGGTTTGGCTGCGAATATTACATTGAAACGTGAAAATATCACTAAATTTAACGGAGCTATTTACCAAGAAACCATGTAATTGCCAATCTTGTAAAATATAATTGTGTCTCTAACTCAAGCACAACTTTTTGACTCCCCCTCACTTTTTTTGTTTTGAAAAAGAAGTCAAAAATTTGACACGCCTTAATATATATATATATATATATATATATATATATATATATATATATATATATATATATATATATATTATATATTATATATAAATAAATATATTATAATAATATATATATATATATATATATATATATATATATATATATATAAGGCCGAAAGTCTCGAAATTCCCACCAGTTTAAGGGAAGTTCTCAAGACAGAGCCAAGTCTAAAGGGCACATTCCCTGATACGGCGTTTGAAAATAAGCATGTCAAAAGTAGCTTGTAACCCAGATAAAGGGATTTCCTTAAAGACTTTACCAGTGTAGTAATATGTAAAATTAAGTCTAACGATTAAGTTTGAGGTCAAAGAGTTGAGTGTAAAAAAGCTTGTATGATGAACCTTGAAGGTATACAACTGGAGAGTTCAGAAGAATAATTTTCATTGTAATGGCGGTAGAATAAAGAGCGTGACGCAAGAAATCTACTGAGAGAGAGAGAGAGAGAGAGAGAGAGAGAGAGAGAGAAGAGAGAGAGAGAGAGAGAGAGAGAGAGAGAGAGAGAGAGAGAGAGAGTTGATAGGATGGTAAAGTATATGTTAAGAAGTAATAGAGAAAAATTCAATATGGAAAATTAGAAAGAGAGTTGGAGAAAAGACAGAGCCCTGAGGAACACCATTATTTTTTGATTTAAAGGATGAACAGTGGCCGCCTACAGTAGTTGCTATAGAACGACCGGATAGGAAATCAGAGGGAAGGTCACAGAGAGAATGACAGATACTGAAATAAGAAAGTTTAGAATTCAAAGCTGTGGAAGGCTTTCAATATGCTACTGACACAGCGAAAGATTCACCGAAACGCCTAAAGAATATCACCAGCAAAGCGTTTCTTTCGAAAGCCAAAATGGCGCTCAGAGATAAGATTAGAAGAATTTAGATGCTTATAAATCATCCTTTTAAACATAGATTTGGAAACCTTAGAAAACACAGAAGTTCAAGAGATTGGATGATAGTTTGAGTTCCCTTTTGTCGGCAGTGGCTGAATGAGAACACGTTTTCACGAGGAAGGAGAAGTCGAATTTGACGGGCGGAGACGGAATAGTTTACCAAGGCAGGGTGCAAGCTCGGAAGCAAAAGTTTTGAAAAGCACAGGAGGAATGCCATCAATTTTTAGTGTTAATGAGAGAGAGAGAGAGAGAGAGAGAGAGAGAGAGAGAGAGAGAGAGAGAGAGAGAGAGAGAGAGAGAGAGAGAGAGAGAAGAGAGAGAGAGAGAGAGAGAGAGAGAGTAGAAATAATATCTTTAAAAGAAATTTCAATAATAAGCATAAATGAGTAGGAGGGGTGGAGTGGTGGAGGGATGGAGGAGTAGGAATTGCTCAGGAACCATCTAAAGTGGATTTAGAGGCAAATATTAGAGCGGAGACTATCAGCTTTTGCAGAATGTATAACAACTGTTATGTTGTAGGAAGATACTAGAAGAGGGAAAGATGAAGAAGCAAAGTTAGAGTTGGCATACTTTGAAAAATGCTAGAAAATGCCAGAAAAAAATGCTAGAAAATGCTAGAAAAAGTATGAGGAAAGATTATTGCATTTTCTATGGAAAATATTTTTTTTAGTGTTATGAAGAATTGGTTTGCACAATTTCGAGATGAAATATAAGCTGCATGAGTTTTTGATGTTTGAATTCTTGAAGACATCATCCCTGTGGCTAATAGCATGAGTACAATTATAAACCAATGTTTGTTTGGTTTAGTTGAAGGAAAAGAATATAAAATGTACACCTCCACGCCAGAAAAAAATCCCCTCAGTTATGAGCTCTGCACAATCCGAGGAATCACTCCCATAGTAGCAGTATTCATTTTATGGGAAGTCAAAGAAGTACGACCGCAAGGTCTAACAGTTTGCTGCACCGAAGTGCCTAAAACGTTTTCACGCTGTAGGAGGGGATCTTTTCATGCGGAAGACTTAAAAAGATAAAGCAGAATACAAAGATAAGACCATGATCGGAGGAACCAAGAGGAAGAATTAGTTTAAAAGAATAAGGAGAAGGAATAGAGGTTAGAAATAGGTCTTGAATGTTGAGCCTATCTTCAAGATAATGAGGAACACGAATTGGGAGCTGAACTATCGTATCATTCTGGAAAGATAAGTGGTACTCAAGCTCTCTAGCTGTATCTTGTGAATGAATTAGAGGAAAGCCATTGCGGTAGTGAACGTTAATATAACCGAGAATGATTGTTACTGAGAAAAGGCCAAGGAAGGAGAATGTGTTCTAATTTAGAGCTTAAGTTGACTTGGGAGACAGATATACAGAATAATTGAATTTAGTAGTAGATTGAAAATATAGCTTGAGCCATAAGGTTGAAATTTCTGACTACTCTTTAATCAGATGCACACAAAGAACAAACAAATATATATATATATATATATATATAAATATATATATAATTATATATATATATATATATATATATAATATAATATATAATATATGATATATATATCATATATACTACTAATATATATATATACTATATAATTAATATAATATATAATATATATATATATATAATATATATATATATATATATTATATAAATAAAAATACATATATATATATATATATATATATATATATATATATATATATATATATTATATATATATATATATATATATATATATATATATTATATGTATCTAAATAATATATAAATATATATATATATATATATATATATATATATATATATATATATTAATTAATAAATAATTAAAAATATTAATATAAATAAAAAAAAATATAAAAAAATTAAATATAAATTTGGCGCAGATTAACCAACCCCTACGGGCCTGGGCCCTTTTCATATATTTGATATGGGACGAATATATATTTGTACAAATATATTGAGAATGCGAATAATTATCTCCTAATATTCAAGAATGCGAATGTAAATGCGAAATATATATATATATATATAATATATATATATTATTATATGATATATATATATATATATTATATATATATATATAATATATATATATATATATATATATAAAATCGCGAATGCGAATGCGAATGTGAATAAAATTTCTTAATATTCTCGAATGCGAATGTGATTGCGAATAAACCATATTCTCAGTAATGTGCCATTTTTTATTCTATGTATAAGTGAAATGTTTGCTTCTGCTATAGGGGTTCAGAAATAAGACTTAAATGAATAAAATACATTCAATTTCCTATGCTTCCAGGATCCTGAACGAGGACTCACTCTTACAAGAGTCGCACCAAAAACGTTTCCCCAACCTACGCCCTTTGATGGAAGAAAAATTCTTCATTAATTTATAGAGCTACTACAATTGGTAGCATAATCAATAGGTGAAATAAATTATTGAAAAGTTATACTCCAATAATTATAATTTTTCAGCTTTCTGTGAGCACTTAATATACTACGTCGTTATTTATCATACCAGCACCTGAAAGAGACGTTAACTGGCAACACTTTTTTAGCGGAAAAGAAAAGTAAGTTCTTGCTAACTATATCCTCCTTCATGTAAGAGGGTCTTCGTCAAGTGATATATTTTTCTCTTTGACATAATGATCGTCGAGTTTGATGCCTGCTCAAATAGCTGGATCATCTTCATCATTACTGCTTGATTGTAGAATTTCATTCATGACGTCTGGGACAGTGGTTCTTGTGGTTGGTTTGGAAACAAGGTTTGCTGTTCTTTTGTTTTATTGAACTATTGTTGAATTTCTGAATTTCTTCAAATTTTCGGCCGACGCTGACTTTAATCCTCTCCGTTTAGAAATGAGAAGTGAAAAAATTTTGTTAGTTTTGTTTAGTGTCCAAAACCGTAGATGTGGAATCGTTGTTTCCTCCGAATACGAATCATCTCTAAATAACGTCGCTCTCAATGTTTACTCTTTAACTGTCATTGTCTGGGGACACTAATATTCTCTTCACTACACAGTGGTTACGAGAAGGATGACGTCAGCTATTGATGACGAGATTTTGATGATTATCATTGTGATATTTTCAAATGTTTGGAGCATATTAATACAGTTAATTAGAATAGAATTGTCCTACGTTGTTAAGACATTTATTTTATTGTTAGAGGGATCGTAAAAGCTGTCAGATACATTAGGTTCTTGCATCCTTATAATCATTTGCAGAGTGCAGTTCCAGCGCATGGTAACGTCATGTACTACTTAAAGTTGTGGAACGTTAAATCTGGCCAATATTTGCTTCAGTTTTTCTTGAGCCATGGTAGAATTTTTAAAATGTGTTTCAATTGAGCAACATTTTAAGAAAACTTCGCTGACTGTTTTTGAAACGTAACACCATTTCTAGTTTTAAGATTAGAGGTTTCTTTTTATTGGTACCAGAATCTTTCATGACACAGTGAACATCATTTGGGGATAGATCCCATTTCGCCAACATTGCATTAAATACACTGGAGATATTCAACCGTGTGACGTTAAGTAAGTGGTTCAACACAGCACACATTACATAATTATGGTGTTTGAAATCCTTGTCTACGTCTACAATATGACTATTCACAGAGAACAAAGAAACTGCTCTTTGAGTATCTGACCATTCATCGGTCGAGAAAGCTACCTTTGATGATTGTTCGATATTGGTTATTAATTCTGAAACTTTAGTTTTAACACAGCCATATATTTTCTCAAAAACAATAACTCTGTAGTATTTACTCTGACGTAATAGGGTAAAAAGGGACAGCTATATTCATTAACCTACAAAGAAATAAATTTCAAGGTGAGAAAACGGAAGATCTTCCATTACTGTCATTTCCGCAAATATACTATTCATCTATTGTGTTTTTTCTCATTTATCGTTTCATATTTTTATATTTCTATACAAGTAACAAAAGCCATCAGGTTCATTCTTAAGGCTGGTACTCAAGGTCCCTTCCACTTTTGCTCGTTTAATTTTCAACCTCCTCTTTGTGTTTGCTGGTAAATGGTTTTTAAACCATTTGGCGCTCTTCCTTTCCGAAAACAATTACGATTGCAAAGTGCTCATTTTGTGATATCATTGGAAACAATGTCAAAGTAATCCAAAACTAAATTGGGTGAGGAAGCCATTGCGAAAGTACTAGCTCAAATGGCCGACAAGAAAATGGCTCCACAAGAAAAAGGGTAGACACAACATCAAAAAAATTTCCTGTACAGCCCGCCGCAAGCGTTATGTTATGTTATGTTATGTTATGTTATGTTATGTTATGTTATGTTATGTTATGTTAGATTAGGTTAGGTTAGGTTCGAGTTAGGTTAGGTGGGTTAGGATTAGAGTTAGGTTAGAGTTAGGATTGGGATTTATGTTATGTTATGTTATGTTATGATATTTACTATATTTATATTATATTTATATTTATATTATATTTATATTTATATTTATGTTATATTTATATTATGTTATATTTGTGTTGTATTTGTGTTGTATTGTGTTATGTTACATATTTATATTATATTTATATTTATATTATATTATGTTATGTTATGTTTTGTTAGATTTTGTTTAATTCTTTAGAGAAATTAAATAACCAGATTTTG
>JABUQX010040685.1:52500-55000 GCA_015478945.1 Trachelipus rathkii
ATATATATACGAAGTATAGTATAGTTGACTCCCTTTGGTGATGATGGGACTGGTACCACCACGGCTTTGCAACCTGTTTCTTTTGGTCTGTTTCTTTTTGCTCTCTTTCTTTCTAATTTCCACTTTGTTGAACACTTCCTCTCTTCATTTAAACTTCATTTCTTGTTCTTGACAGAACTCAGGTGCTTGATCGCTTTGACAGGGGACTAGCCCGAATGGTCAATAGGAAAATGGGTCCACAGAAAAAATGGTCGACACAACATCAAAAAAATTTCCTGCACAACCCGCAGCAGGCGTTAGGTTAAGTTAAGTTAAGTTAAGTTAAGTTAAGTTAAGTTAAGTTAAGTTAAGTTAAGTTAAGTTAAGTTAAGTTAAGTTAAGTTAAGTTAAGTTAAGTTAAGTTAAGTTGTTAGGTTAGGTTAGGTTAGGTTAGGTTAGGTTAGGTTAGGTTAGGTTAGGTTAGGTTAGGTTAGGTTAGGTTAGGTTAGGTTAAGTTGTTTTGTTGAATTCGTTAGAGAAACACTAAATAACCAGATTTTATTCTTTATATATGTCGTCCCATTTTCCTGAGTATAGGTCCTTTTGACAGCAAATCCTTCTATGTTCCCACCTACTGTCTCTGTCCTGCCTCTAGGCTGTTCTTTTGCATATGTGCGCAATGACGTTGTCTGTTTTAGTGCTTCTAATTTGGAGTCTTCTGATTTTTCAACTTAGTGGCTTAAGCTCTATAGTTAATCTATCATCCTTTATTTATCTCTTTATTTGTCTGAGCTCCTGTGCAGCTATCTTTAATTATTTCAGCTCTTTAAACCCCAGTGGTACGTTTTTCTCTCTTCTCGCTTTTTGAAATCATATTTTGGATAATTTTTGTTAAACCACTGCCATTGACTTTCTTCTAGTTCTCGAGGTACTCAAGGCACATACGGCAAACTTGTCATCAATCTCTTTGTCTAGAATGACCTTGATCAGAGATGGTACGGCTTTTTACCCGTGTCAATGATTAGCTTGGATATTAACGTCATTTTTAACCTTTTCCATTTTTAAAATTTCTAATCCTTTTCTTTATACTGTTAAACCCTTTCCCTCTTCCCGATTCTGGGTCTCTCCAATCACTTTCTTATCTCTTTATCTTGTTATACCTCTCCAAGTCTTCCTCAATTCCTCCTACACTAAAACGTTTTATAACATTTCGATGCAAATTGCCAACTTTTGCAATCATATTTCTTTAATTTCCTTTGAAATGATTATTGCTTAGGGGTTATGGGTTATGGGTTATGGGTTATGGGTTATGGGTTATGGGTTATGGGTTATGGGTTATGGGTTAGAGGTTAGGGGTTAGAGGTTAGGGGTTAGAGGTTAGGGGTTAGGGGTTAGGGGTTAGTGGTTAGTTAGGGTTAGGGCTACTCTTAGGACTCAGGTTGATTCTCTCTGGCATGGACAGTACAGTCCATACTCTTTCCTCTTCAACTAAAATTAACAAACCTTAGTTTGACTCTGCTTTTTCTCGTATTATTCACCAGAATTCCGTTGCTTTCATTGATTACCGTCTTCTTCAAACTTCAAAACATCATGTGGCTTATATTTCAATCCCGAATCATTCAAAAACTATTCACCGTGACACTAAAATGTCTCTTCTCTGTAGAAAATGCAATGATCTTTCTGGTTCTTCCTCCTCACGTCCTTTCTGGCATTTTGCAAAGAAATGTCAACTCTTACTTTGCTCTCTTTGCTCCTCTTTCCCTCCTCTAGTATCTTCCGATGGTTCAACTGCCGCTTTATCTTCTGCTAAAGCTAAACTCTCACTAAAACTTTTGCATATTTCACCTTCATTAAAATATCAGAGTTCTATTTCTCACTCATCTCCCTCTCTCCTTTTCATGTACTTATATTTCTTATTCTTCCTCTCTCTCTCTCTCTCTCTCTCTCTCTCTCTCTCTCTCTCTCTCTCTCTCTCTCTCTCTCTCTCTCTCTCTCTCTCTCTCTCTCTCTATAATTAACACTAAAAAGAAGCACGTCCTTGATGGTATCATTCAATTGGATCTTTCCTAAAATGTGTTCCGAGATTGTACCCGCTCGGTAGCTGTAACATCTCCTTCCACTGACCTTCTGTTTCTCAGCAGAGGATCATTCAACTTGTTCTGAAAAAATGAATCCAATTATTATTTCATCCAAAAAGTTTTCGAATTTATTCCTAAAAGAAAGATTTGGAAACATCTTAATTCTTCTAACTTCTAACTCCCTATTCTAACTTTTTAACTTCTATCTTTCCCAGCTACTTGTCAGAGACACTCTGTTGATGATATTATTGTTTCTTGAAAAATCCAAATACTGGCGTGTTAGAACACTATGGGGGAAGTTCCTGCTCCTTTATATAAGTTAAATGAGGTATTCGTTCATAAGGTATAAAGTGTACTGTACTGTGAAGAGCTTCAAGAAAGAATTCTTACAGTAAATTTGTTAAAATTATTGTAGTAGAAAATTATATAAATATAAAACATTC
>JABUQX010040685.1:60000-65000 GCA_015478945.1 Trachelipus rathkii
AGATGTCTTGTTGTCTACAAAAACCGCATGAAGCTCAACGAGTCAACGCGTTCTACCGCATCGATTGGTTCATCATCAATTGCGATAATTTCTACAGTGCGGTAGTCCATTAATTTACTTTTCTAATGATTGGTATTCCAAAATTCGTTTTTTGTTTCAATACAACATTCTATTATCACTTGTTTCATATTCTGTAAAGGTGTTGGCGGTTTCTTTGCCACACTTTCTTTTTACTTTACATTACTTTAATCCACCTCAGTCACTTTTTCATACTGATATAAATAACGACTTAAGATGACTTTTTAGCGATGTCACTCCTCTACCTTTTCTAGACTAATGTTTATAGCATAATTTGCAAAAGTCTTTTTCACTAGCCTGTTGAGTTCTTTCACTGATTTAAACACAAAATGCAAACTCATAAAAAAGCAGCAAAAATAAGATAAAAATGCTGTCGAAACAACTTTACTCTTTAAAGATCAAGTGTGTACTAACCCAGTACTGACAACTGAGTCATGTACTAACAATCGACTCTGGTCTCTGTGTTGTCCCCGAATCAATTGTAAACAGATTCTTTAACTCAAGTAAGGCAGCCCCTTGAATCACTTTTGAAATAGTCAGTCAGAGTTATCTTTACTTGATGGTTTATTTAATAAAGTAGTTCTCTCTCTCTCTTCTCTCTCTCTCTCTCTCTTTCTCTCTCTCTCTCTCTCTCTCTCTCTCTCTCTCTCTCTCTCTCTCTGCTCTCTCTCTTCTTTCTAAATCCATCTAATCTTCTATCAACAGGCTAAACATTGGGTTCGGATGATACTGCATCATATATATATATATATATATATATATATATATATATATATAATAATAACCTTAATAATAATATATATATATATATATATATATATATATATATATAGCTGTATTTATATATACCACTATATATATGCTATATATATATATATATATATATATATATGTATTTGGTTATACTTAAAAGTTATATATATATATATTTACTGTATATATAATATATATATATATATATTATATATATATATACATATACTATTATATATCTTTATATATATATATATATATATCATATATATATATAGCTATATGCTCTATATATATACTCTGGGAGCATAATAACCATGCCTGTATATGTATATATATATATATATGTATATATATATATATATATATATATATATATTTCTTCTATTTATATAAATATAACATATATATATATATAGATAATAAAATATTGATTAAATAAAAAAATGGTACCTATGTAAAATTAATCAAAATGGTCGAAATTATCACCTTTTATGAAGATTCATATATTATCATTATTATTATTATTATTTTTATGTATGTATGTATGTATGTATGTATTATTATTATTATTATTATTTTGTATTGGCTATTAAGCCAAAATTAATATATTATTCATTCTCTATATAATGTAATATTATTAATATTATAATTATTATTATTATTACTATTATTGTGTGTGTGTGTATATTATTATTGTGTGTGTGTGTATGTATGTATTATTATTATTATTATTATTATTATTATGTTACATTAGTATTCTATTCTATTTTCTTCGGCTGTTATTTTTTTTTTTACACAGCTTGTCTTCCACTATAAACTTTTTGCATTAACAATGCATTGTTAGGGATTAAAGTTTTCATACTGCAAATCATTTCCCAATTTTAAATATTAAGATTCAATATTTGTGAAAAAGATTTTAACTTGAAAGGATTTTTATGAAGATCTTTCTTACTTTTCATAACTTTCACCTCTATCTCGTGCTAATTTAAAATAAGTATATGTTGTTTTGCTTCCAAAGTTAAATTAAAGTTCATTCTTTCAACTGTCAACATAAGTATATTTTTTTCTCGTCCTCTGTTTTCATATCTTCCACTTTCCAACATCTTTACTAAATTTTAATATAATTAATTGTGGAATTATAATCACGCTTGGTTGCAATGCTATCATTATTTGTAGTCCTAACATACAGCTTTAACTTTTACATTCATCTATACGAGTATATATATATATATATATATATATATATATATATATATATATATATATATATATATAATATATATATACTGCTATATATATATATATATATATATATATATACTGCTATATACATATATACTATATATATATATACCTCTCATAACAATATGCTCTTCTTAACTGCTGCTATATATAATATATATATATATATTATATATATGCTCTGTAACTCTTTCTTTGTATATGCTATATATATATAATACATAATAATGCATGTTTATATGTGTATATATATATATATATAATATATGTATATATATATGTATATATGTATAATAATAATAATAATATATATATATATATATAACAATATTATATATAATAATATATATATGTATGTATATATTCTTCATATAATAATACTAATAATATATATGTATATAATAATAATATGTAATAATATATGTAATATAATAATAATAATATATATTTATATAAATTGTAATATGTAATAATGTAGTAATAATAATAATAATATATGTGTATATATATGTATATATAATATAATATATATATATATAACAATATGTAATTATATAGTTAATATATGTAATAATAATATATATATATATGTATATGTAATAATAATATGTATATATATATATATATATATATATGTATATAATATATACTCTATATATAATATATATGGGTATGCATATATATATATATATATATACTGTAATAATACTATTATATAATAATATATATAGCAACAATATATATATATTTGTAACTCTTTAACAATAAAATAAAATATTATACGTAATAATAGTAGTAATAATGTATATAAATATATATATATGTATTTAATATGTATATATATATATATATATATATATAACATGTAATTAATAATATGTAATATATAATATAATATAATATCTTTATTCTTCTTATATATATCTATATATTTATAATATAATATATATGTATATATATGTAATAATATAATAATAATATATATAATAATAATAATATGTATGTATAACAATATGTATGTAGCAACAACAACTTATGTAATATATATATATATATATTACACTCACTTTTTGTTGCTCTCTCTTTTTTTATTTATTTGTGAAATTTACATTCCACCCCATCCAGTTTTTTTCGAAACTGTCATAAATATTCTATAATAGGATGAAATAGATTTTTGCAATCAAATCACAAGTATAAAGCTAGAATCAAAGTCTACTGTTAGCTGGATTCTAAGATATGGAACAAAAGTACTGGCAACAATTCACAGAATTAAACTACAATAACGGGCATGAAAATTCATTACAGATATCTAACCAAGCTAGACCTAGTTTAACCTAGCAATCTAACATAACAATCTAGCAAAATATAGTCCAGCATAAAACAACCTAACTAGCCTAATCTACCTAACTTATATATATATATATATATATATATATATATGTATATATATATATATATATATATATATATATATATATCCTCATAACATGTATATATATATAGGAACTTATATACTGTATCTTACAGTATATAATAGCCAATAATAGCGCCAACCATATATATATATATAATAACAATATAACTAATAATATATATATATATATATAATATGTATATATATATATATAATATATATAATAATAATAATATATATATATATATATATATTATAAGTATATAATATATATATAAATAATTTATATATATATAATAATAATAATATAATAATAATATATGTAATAAATACAACAAATATATGTATTAAAACTGCATATATAATATAATAATACTAACTATGCTATTTTTATATATATAATATATATATTTATATATATATGTATGTATATATAATATATGTAATAATAATATTATATGTATAGTATATATGTAATAATAATATATATAATATATATATATGTATATAATATATATATATATATGTTATAATATAATATATATATATGTTGTTGTATAATATAATATATATATAATATATATATATATATATATATATATATATATATATATATATATATATATATATATATATATATATATATATATATATATATATTTATCTTCTTATATATACGCCTCATCACCATATATCTGTAACTCAGCCCCAATAATAACATATATCTTACATATATATACTTATATATATATATATATATATATATATATATATATACTCTTATACCTATATGTCTTTGAATTGCGCCTGTTGGTGATCAGCATAGTTTTGTGCATGTTTGTCAGTATTAACGCCAGCTCCCACTAGTTAGATTTATTAATTTTACTGTTCCATACCTTCCAAAACACTATGTCCATGACATTGCAAACTCTTCACTATGCTTTTCTTAGCATTTTACTGATTTTAACTTGAAACATGTAGATAAAAAAAAAAGCTTAAAATACATAAGTAGGAACACAAATACGGAATTTTTTAATTTGAACAATCAATTTCCGCGACCTTTTTCATTCCACATTATTTTCTCTTAGTTAGTGAGCCCATCCTTCATTATATTGTTAATTCTTTTAGGTACATATTTCCTATGATAATATTTAACATGTAGCATGTAAAAAATGTAAAAAACTTTTGAAAAATTCTCAGTTCTTCCGAAACTTTGAGAAATTTCTTGTTTCCTTAATTGATCATTCTACAGGATAGTTTATTTTCAGCAATTCGATTTAATCAATACATTCTTAACCAACCTAACGTATAGGATGATCCTTATTTGAAAAGTTATTCCTATGGAAATTCTTATGATAAAGAGAGAATCAAATAAATTCAATATTAAAACGAGAGTACATTCGAATCCGAAGGTCATCTAGCTTCAAATTAACCCATCTTCAAAGCGGTATTTTATTTAGTATCTAATAACATTCAAAAAAATTTCAAGATACCTTTCTTGTACTTTATC
>JABUQX010040685.1:67500-77500 GCA_015478945.1 Trachelipus rathkii
AACATAATATATATATAATATATATATATATATAGAAATTCAAAATTCTTTTTCAAATTATTTCATTGCGGCTTTCGCTTTGGTTGCGGACGAAAGTTTGTTACCCGCGAAAAATTTCGTATTTTTCGCTCATTGCAGCAAGGTATGACACTTGGCTTTCTGTTTTATACTGAAATATAGAAAATCATATGTACGCCCATAGCTGAAATTTGCCTCTTAAGAACAAGTAGGAAGGAAAATTTCAAATGATTTTAATTATTATTATTGTTATTACTAAAGTAGTTGATTTTCTTTAAATTTGTTTTATAACTCAGTTTCTTTTTACAATTTTATATAAAATTTTAATAATTTATTTTACATTAATTTATTTATTAAAAAGACTCAAAAATATTGGGTAGGAGCTTCCTACCCTGCCTACCTATGTATGCTTTATCCCTAGATATATATATATATAATAATATAATAATAATATAATATATGTATATATCATATTATAATATAATAATATAATAATAATAATAATAATATATATATAGGCTACTTGCTTTGTCTTATATATATTATGTAATAATATATAATAATAATATATATATATAATAATATTATATATAATATATAATAACTTAATAATATTAATATATATATATGTATATATATAATATATATATATATATATAATAATATATATATATAATATATATAAACTACTTTAACTATAAAAAAATAATACATATGTACAGACCACATATATTTATATTAACATAATTAATAATATATGGAAGAATTAAAAATAATAATAATATATATATCTATAATATATATATATAATATATATATATATATATATAATATATAATTTGCTGACTCACCTCTTATTACCTCATTCCTTCTAACTTTTCTTTCTCGTTACTGGCGATGAAAGCTCGAAGTGTTCATTTAAATTCACCAGAGTAAACGAAATATACAATATCATCAAATTTTGAAACCGTACAAAGCAAAGAAAGTGGGATGAAATAGAGAAAGGAAGAGTGTTCCATTCGTTATTGGTACAGAACATACAAGGATAGTCATAGCTGTCAAATCTCTGGTCAAAAAGTTGGAAATGAAAGTGATAAAAATGAGTGAAAAAAACAAATCATTTGATGCTCCCCACGAAGGATGAGGTGCACAACAGTGGCCATTGTAACAGCGATACATTATAGAAAGTGAGGTAATAGTAAAGGTCACAAAAGTTCTGAAGGTAATTTAGAACTTATAATCTCGCATAAAAATTAATTAGTGAGAGTAAATATGAGCAACTTAGTAGAAAGACGTCATGATAAAAAAAAATTAAGGTTTAAAAGAAACTCAGGAATTTTAAAGGAAGGGAAATGTTTAAATCTTTTTCAAAGATGTTAAATTCGTGTGGAAGATAAAGGTGTGTATGAAATGAAAAGGAGTTTTGAGGCTTTGAAAATAACCATGTTTACTTTTACCTTTCTATATTTTTCCTTTTTTTCTTTTAATATATATATATATATATATATATATATATATATATATATATATATATATATATATATATATATATATATATATATATATATATATATATATATATATATATATATATAAATATACACCAAACATGAAAATACTTGAATGCATTTTAATGCAGTTTTAACTGTTAATAAACCTTCACTCTTTATGAAAAATTGTAATATACAACAAGCTTTCCCTTAAAAATTGCTAACTTTTACCTGCAAAAGTCATTTGCAGACAATTCAGTAGTTAAGACCATGAAATTTTATCCTATTTTAATTCAATGTTTTATTTTTGTTTGTCTTTAGTGATGTAAGATTATAAATTATTCACATTTAGCTTTCAATTTTTCATGAAGTTTAGCCTGGAATGTTTGTTTAGAAAATTATGGCTATTGTAATCGTATATACCTATGTATATATATATATATATATATATATATATATATATATATATATATATATATATATATATATATATATATATAACAAATTCTATACTATATATATATATATATATATATATATATATATATATATATAATAAAACCAATGCTCTAAACATAATATATTATTTGATGTAATTAAAACTTTTAAAATGTTCTTTTTATTAAATCCAATTAAAACTAAAAAAACATCAAGCAGGCAATCAAATACAGGGATGAAACTTTTTCCAAATTAACAATGATCAATGATGTGATAAAAAATTATAAGTCGACGTTTCGGGAAGTGTACTATTCCCATCATCAGGACAGCAGAGTTTTTTTTTGTTTTATTTTACTTTTTATTAAATTTGCAAAATTAAAATATCTTTTAATATAAACAATTCATCTGAAACAAGGAAATAAAAATTAAATACACTGTTTTAAGCTATGAAAGTTGCAGTTGATAAGGATCACTATCACTGTTGAGAGAAGGTTTAAGACTGGCAATGTGGATCTAGTGATTTCAGAATTTTTAAATCAAGGAATTAGTTGGTTTGAGTTAGTATAGTGAAATATTGTTTATTTATAGGGTGATTTTTATTGTGGCTATGGTTTCTAATACTAGATGCGGGAGGGTTGGTGAAAAGTGAACCCGTTCTAGCCGAGCAGCCTCTGTGCTCGTCCATCCTGACGGTGAGTTGGCGTTGGGTACTGCCAACGTAGGTGTCTTGACAGTCACCACATGAATATTTATAAACGATGGACGAACGCAGAATAGCAGGCAGGGAATCTTTATGGTTTAGAAGGGAACCTATATAACAGTTGGGTGTAAAAAGAAAAATAGGTTTTAGGTGAGGGTAAGAGTTGGATAAAAGTTTTGTAAGTTCCTGTTTAATTTTAGTGTAAAATTGATCCTAGAAGGGTATTTTAATATAAAAAGGTTCTACGATCACCATTACAATAAAATTAAACAGGAACTTACAAAACTTTTATCCAACTCTTACCCTAACCTAAAACTTATTTTCTTTTTTGCACCCAACTGTTCCATAGGTTCCCTCTTAAACCATAAAGATTCCTTGCCTGCTATTCTGCGTTCGTCCGTCGTTTATAAATATTCATGTGGTGACTGTCAAGACACCTACGTTGGCAGTACCCAACGCCAACTCACCGTCAGGATGGACGAGCATAGAGGCTGCTCGGCTAGAACGGGTTCACTTTTCACCAATCCTCCCGCATCTAGTATTAGAAAATATTTCACTATACTAACTCAAACCAACCAATTCCTTGATTTAAAAATTCTGGAATCACTCCATATTGCCAGTCTCAAACCTTCTCTCAACAGTGATAGTGGTCCTTATCAACTGCAACTTTCATAACTTAAAACAGTGTATTTAATTGATATCATTTCCTTGTTTCAGATGAATTGTTTATATTAAAAGTATTTTAATTTTATGCAGAATTTTTTAAAAAAAAAAATTGGTTGGTCTGATGATGGGAATAGTACACTTCCCGAAACGTCGACTTATAATTTTTTATCGCATCATTGATCATTGTTAATTTGGAAAAAGTTTCATCCCTGTATTTTCTTGCCTGCTTGCTGTTTTAGTTAAGAGGAAAAGTTTTAATTACATCAAATAACAATTATGTTTAGAGCATTGGTTTTATTATTTATCATAAAAACCAAATTTCCGAAAAATAGCAATATATATATATATATATATATATATATATATATATATATCTCTTTTCTATTTAAGAATACATAATATCTATTATTCTTTCTTCTTTCTTATCTTTGCTATATATATATATATATATATAATATATATATATATATATATATATATATATATATATATATATATATATTTCTTATCTTTATTATTATTATATCGATTATGGATATTTTTATTATTTATTATTATTATTATTATTATTATTATTATTATTATTATTATTATTATTATTATTATTATTATTATTATTATTATTATTATTATTATTATTATTATTATTATTATTATTATTATTATTATTATTATTATTATTATTATTATTATTATTATTATTGACTTTCAAAATATTATTTTACTGCAATTTTAATTTCTGTTTTAGCTAATTATTTACTTGACATCATTCTGCTCGTCACTAATTTCCTTTCTCTTTTATTAAACTTATTTTGGTTTATCATTTTTTATTTAATGTCTTATTAAACATTTGTGGTTTATCCATTCTTATCTTACATAACCAAAAAAAAAAAATCAAAATGTCCTGAAACAAAACATATCAACCTATTTCATCAAATTTCGCCCAACTCTTTGCACACTTTTGTCCTAATTTTTTTAATTTTTGATAGTTCTAGCTTTCGCCATATTATCTTCAGCCAAAACATCCTCCAAACATTAAAAGTTCCTTTTCTGAATCATCCACTAGTTCAGTAGCATCATCATATTTATCGCTAATAATATTTCACCAATTTTTTTTTCCTTTGCTTTCTTCAAATAGGTGATTCATCTGAAAATACTCTTGAAATAAATTTTGAAAAAATCTGGTAAGAAATAGAACGTGTTTTGAAATCTCTCTCATTACACTGCCATTCTGATTTGTTGTTCCCTATGTTATAAACTGATATTTGTGTCCAGAAGAGGTTTCTAATCTTTCCCAACCAATACCAGATCAGCAAATTCTTCATAAAGAACATAAAGGGAAAGATCTTATTTTTACATTTATATAGTTATTTATGATATGGAAATAAATGATGATTTTGCTCTTGAACCTCTTTAGATTCATTAAATTCTCATACTTTTACTTCAGTCTAATCCTGACCTACTACTTTACTCGGTTTACCTGCTTAATCAAAGTAGTTTCTACTTATTTCATCATTATTGGAGGCTCTTCTGCGTTACTGAGAAGGTTTAAGGTCTCTGGTCTATAATACCTAAATAGCATTTTAATGTACTCATCAGACCTCTCATAACATTTTTCTTCCTCATTGTTACAACTTCATCACCATTTTTTACCTTCCTTATTTGTACATGTTTCTGCTGGTTAGCAGACTTAACTTCCACACCTTTTTGAACATCATTTTCCAACCTCATCTTGAATTCTCAGTATCTAAACAGCAATTCTTCATCTATGTTTCACTGACATTACAAAATTCTTTGTGTCATTCTATTTATATTTTGAAATCTCTCTTTTTCTTTAACTTTGCATACTCATCGTTCATCTATCACAATAAGAATATTTCCGATTTTCAATTGCATTTTAGCCTTTCCCTCTTTTGGGAAAACCACTTTATTTCTTTCTCTGATTGCCCTTGTAGTAACCTGTAATAACATGTTTGTAACATGCTCAGCTGTGCATTCTCCTACTTTATTTTCAATATCTTTGTATTTAATTTTTATTGCAACATTGTATCTAGTTTCCATGTCATCATTCTTATCTTCAACCGGGACATGATCTCTGTAAGTCTGCCCCAAGACATGTTTAAACTCTGCTCAATGCATTTCTGAAAGTAATAGAATCTTTTTTGACCGGAATATGCTTTTTTGGCTCTTACATGTTTACAGAAGACCTGGATGATATCTAAACCCTGTATTACCAATTATCACACAAACACACAATCACATATACACACACACCTACACACCTACACACCTTCACACACACACACACCTACATACACACACCTATATATATATATATATATATATATATCATCTTAACTTTGTCTTACTATATAGCATAACCTGCTCTTTGCTCTTTGCTGCTGTATATATATATAACCTATATCATATATATAGAGAGAGAGAGAGAGAGAGAGAGAGAGAGAGAGAGAGAGAGAGAGAGAGAGAGAAGAGAGAGAGAGGAAAGAAGAGGTCTTTTATTTTTATATTTTAATTAAAAAACGGCTATTTTTGTTTTGCAAGAAAATAAGCACCCAAAACCGTTTATTTTATGTTTTCTTTTTTTTTTTTTTTTTTTTTTAAAAAAACTTTGTTTCTAGACAGAATTTGATTTAATTAATTAAGAAACAGTAAAGGGAAGAGGTCACGCAACCACTTCCAAATCGACAATAAAATTTAAATTCAAGTCAGAATGATAAAAGATATATCATTTTAAAAAAAAAAAAAAACATTAGGACTAAATTTCTTATTCATCCGTCCAAATTATGAAGAATCATACACTACATTCTAAGTTTGCAATTAATTGAAATTAAATTAAATAAAAAATAATAAAAATAATGAAAATATTATAGTGCAAAACTTGCCCCCCCCCCAAAATTTTTTTTTGCCCCAAAAAATTAACTTATTTTATTTTCAACATATATATATATATATATATATATATATATATATAACATATACTATATATATATATATATATATATATATATATATACTCTATATATATATATATATATATCATATACTCTTTCTCTTATATATTGCTACTTTGTATATGTTTTATAACAAACTGAATATATAAATATTTATATAGTATAGATATATATCCTCTATATATATATATATATATATATATATATATATATATATATATATATATATATATATATATATATATATATATTCATATATATAATAATTGTTGATATAAATTGCTTTAGAAGAGGACCAATCCATATCTCAAAAACTTCAATAGCTACAGCGAAAGGAATACATTGCCGGAATGCTGGTCCAATTTTAAGGCGGCGGAAAATGTAAAAAATCTCAAAAACTACCATAGCTACAGCAAAGAGGAATACATTTTTGGAATCTATCTGGTAAAATTTAGATAGGAAAATGTAAAAAAAAATAAAAAATGCAAATATAGTGCTAATAATTATAGTAATATGATTAAAAGGCCTATTTAGAGACCTTTTATTGGTTACTCATTAAATAAATAGACTTTCTATTAAATTTTGCTTTTTTTAAAGAATACCCCAGGTACTACAAATGGCAAGGTCAGGGGTCTCTCAGTGTGTTCAACTAGGGTAAGGTTAATTCCCCCCCCTCCGGGAGTCTCCGGGCTACTCTTTGTTTAGGTGTCCGCGGCTCTCCGCCCCTCCTACACGGGATGGAAAACGTCCTGACCCCAATCGGCTCCGAGCCCCTACATTGCCGTGTAATGCCTTTACAAATAATATATGTATATATTATGTCCCCTGCTCTCTTTCATTACCATTTTTTATTTATTTATTTATTCTTTTTTGTTTTTCTTCTTCTAAAATTTTGGACTAGCTTTTTTTATTTTGCTAAAGATTTGAGACAGTTTTTATCATTTTCTTTTTTAGTTTACCTTCTAAAAATTTTGCTAGGATTAGCAATAATTCCTTTTTCCTGTAACTATTGTAGTTTTTGAGATATGGATCAATGATAGTTGTCTCAACTCTCTAAACAAATATCATATATATATATATATATATATATATATATATATCTTAACATATATAATATACTTTATATGCTCTTATATATGCTTAGCAATAACGCTTAATATATATATATATATATATATATATAACAATATATACATACACATACCTTCTTTCATTGCTATTTATGTATACTTTAAATTTAACATACTATATATTTATATATATATATATAATTTACAAGCTCAAAGAAAAGAAAATAAAATTATAAATAGTCAAATTTATAATTTAAACATTTAATGTTAACATGCGTTAAAAAGATCAATTCTAGGAAACAAATCCAAAAATAATAAAAGAACACATAAAACTATTTATTTCAACTTCACAAGAAAATAAAGTTATCTTATTTGAAATAAAACGAAACCTTATTTTTTTCCTTGTTAAAAAAAATAAGTTATAATCTATACTAGTTGTGTAACTGAATTTTATTTCCTTTATAGTTTTTATTTATTTCTTTTCTATTTTTTTTTTTTTTTTTTTTTTGTGGGGATTTTGGAAGGCCATGTTGTTTAAGTTCGGAAAAAAGAAACAAAAAGAATAATTATATATAGTAAAATTTTTTATTTTATTTTCAACAATCATTATTGTAGCATTTTTTAGTGACCCAATATTTCAAAGCATCACTGATTTTTATTTTTATGAAGTAATATATTAATAATAAATCAAAGCGATATTATATATTATTATTTCATGTCAAGAAATAGCAAAAGCAAATTGCAACGCAAGTAGAACAGATGGTTCTTCCCTTAACAAATTATGCCATAACCTCGTTTTATTATAAACCCCAATGCATTTATTATTTTATATCTTTATACTTTTTATAACATAGAATAAGCAAGAGTTATAACCCTCGTAAAATTCCATAAGAAAACCTTACTCACCTTTAAAATAATATATAATAATAATCCAGTACTCTAAAATCAAATTGTATCGCTATCTCAGATAATTATATTAAATATTATGTTGAGAAATGTTGGCATTCTCAGCGTAATTGTTAATTTAATTATATCACCCCATTCTTCATTTTATGGCGATATCAAAACCTTAAGAAGATATGAGACCTATTGATTGTTATTTAACTTATGGCGAAACGTTTTGTCATTGGGATCAGGTATTGATAGTAGAAAGGTGGCGATAACTTTCAATTTAAAATCATGGGGGTGAGAGAGATATCCCGGATACATGCAGTTGTATTACTGAACCATAGACTCTGAAATAAAGGATACAATTTGCTACTTTATACAATATATATATATATATATATATATATATATATATCTTTATATATATATATAATAATATATATATATATGTGTAGTGGTGTATAACATATATATATATATATGTATATATATATATATATATATATATATGCATTATATATATATATATATATATATATATATATCTTTCTATATATCTATATATATATATATACTATATATATATATATATATATATATATATATATATATATATATATATATATATATATATATATATATGATAGTTGACGCTTGTGCAGTGTAGACGTGTGTGATTGTCTTTCCGAGTGTTTTAATTATCTCAATTTAGGTTTTTAATGTTTTCAAGTTTTTCAATGAAGCCCTAATTTTTAAATGAAGATGATATCGTATAAGTCGATTGGTGTGTTTTTAATTTTTAATTATTTGCCAAGTGTTTTAGTATTTGATATCTACAAATGATGAGGATGATGTCATTTCTCCGTTTAAATTTAAAAGATAAGTTTTCCTTTATTTTTTAAAATTTTTAATCTTTAGTTTATTATTTTTTTCTTTAAATTATTAGTTATTTTTGTATAGGGTTTTTGCTATTGTGTTCATTTTAAGTTAATATTTTATAAAATAAAGTATTTTTAGGTTTTAATGCGAAACACTCGCATATTAGTTTGAATGACTGATCAAAGTAGAAGTAGGGGTGGGCGCAGGTGCGCGGGGTGGGGGTGGGGGTTCTCTATTGACTTTGCCAACATGCGTGGCCTGCGTGCTAACCGTGAATCACAGCTGGAATAACCTCTCTAACTCTCGCCTTCTTTATTTTAATATTGTCTGAGACTCAGCTAGTCAGGAGAATTCTTTTCAAATAAACTTAATATCTCCAACTGTAACTTTTTCTACCATAATTTCGACTGAATGGTGGAGTCTGGGCCTGTAAAGCAAGCATTCTGTAACATACGTCTCGAGAATCTTGAATCTCTAACTTTGATGTTCTATGGCTTAAAATCTTTCTCTCTACTACTACTACTATCATTATCTTGTGTTTCTGCTACTGCTCGCTCCCCTTATGGAACAGATTTTCATGTTGTTTTTGATATCTTCACTACTTCTCTTGGGCTGCGCCCATCTCAAATACAGGGGTCTGTGCCAGAAGGGCTTTAACTGACATCACTGGTGGACGGTTGGGCTCTCACTGGTGATACGGCAGGCGGGCGGAGGCCAAAACATTTAGTATTCTCAACGATCTGGAACAGTTAATTAAGGAACTACACATATTCTACATCGATCTAACCAATTCTTGAACACGTTTGACTTATGTTTCCCCACTATTCCTTCTCGTTATAAATACACCATTTTTCCTCCTATTGGTAACTCTAACCACAA
>JABUQX010040685.1:100000-112500 GCA_015478945.1 Trachelipus rathkii
TATATATATAAATATATATATATATATATATATATATACTATATATATATATATATATATATATATATATAATATGTTATATTATTTATATATCTATTACTTACTTACTTCTTACTTCAGCTCCCAGGAAGGCATTTATCTGATTGTCAATCAGTCCGCATAACCTCCTTCTCCATCAAGCTCTATCTTCGAATTCACCATTTATTTTCATTTCCACGATGTTAGGGAAGTGATACCTCTCTAGCACCTCACTCATTTCGTCTCTCGACCATCTTCTCTGGCCTTCCGCCTAGGTCTCCTGCTTCCGGCATCTACTCCCAAGACCTTCTCGCCACCCTCTTCTCCCCATCCTCTCCAGATGTCCCAGCCACCTCAGTTGGTCTTTTTCTATCATATTTCTCATCATACACTACCCTCCATCTCTCCTCTCTCTCATCTCTCTCTCTCTTCTCGTCTTTATCAGTCTCATCATCGTCTCTCTTCTGCTCTCTCCATCTCTCTCTCTGCTCTCTCTCTCTCTTTTCTCTGGCTCTCTCTCTAATATGTTAATGATCTCACTCTATTCTCTTCTGCTTTTCCGCAGCATTATCCTCAAGGGCCTCATCATCCGCTGCTGTATTCTGCTTCTTGTAATTGTGTTGGTCATACAATTCTCCGAACCATACATCAATATGGGCTTCCAAACATTCTCAAAAATCATTCTTTTTTCCTTGCGCAAGGGCACATTTTGATCTTTCAACAAAGGACAGAAAATCTTCATGCTTCTTCCGTATTTTACTATCCTTTTGGCGATATCTTCCCCTACTCCTCCCACATTTCAGACACACTTCCTAAATATCTTAAAAACTTCTACCCTTTTATGTTACTACAATTCTAACTTGATATTTAAACTTTCTACTCTGCTCTATAATTTACTTCTAATAACCACGCGTCCTCTCCTTATTCATTTTTCAGGCCTCCTCTCCTCGAAACACACATTCCACCTTTCGAGTCCCTCCTCATTTAAGCTTCAAAAAGCTATATCGTCGGCGTATGCCAAAATACTATTCATTGTTCTTAACCCATCCTGCTTTAAAATTACTTGTAACCTTATCTAGATATGCAATAAACAGTAGAGGCGATAGCACACTCCCCTGCTTCACTCTCGATCTCACTTGAAACCACTCCTCATTTTCATGTCCCATCCTCACCTTGAATGTGCACGCATCGCACAAGCTCTTGATTGCATTTATTATTCCCCCAGAAACTCCATATTCTTCCTCTAGAGATCCCCACAACCAATCTACAGGCACCGAATCATAGGGTTTTTGTAAATCCACAAAGGCCACTCTCACTCAAACATTGAATTCCCATGGCTTCTCTACAATCTGTATAAAACTAAAGACTAGATCCGTTGTCCCCCATTCTTCATATACCTATGCTGCACCTCAACCAACTTTGATTCTATCCACCCTCTCAGTCTTCTCTCTAACATCCTTTAATATACCTTTACTACATGATTTATTAGGGATATGCCCCTACAATTTTCACAAATACCAGAATCACCCTTTCCCTTATATATCGGCCCGATTATTGTTCTCCCCCACTCTTCCAGCACTCTCCAACTCTTCCAGCACATATTCAGTAGCTTTAGTATATACTTCTTTGTTTGAGCCCCGCCTCCCTCACCAGCAATATACCCCACACCATCCTCACCAGGCGCCTTCCCGTTTTTCATCCTAGCAACAGCCTCCTCGAACTCTTGTTCCGTAAACTCTTCATCTTCCTCCAACTCCTGCATTAGCAAATCATCAACCTTCCGTAGTACTCGGTCTTCCCTCTCCACGTTCAACAAAGATTCAAAATATCAAATCCATCTCTCATTTATTTCCTCCGCCATCACCATCACCATCAACATCACCATCACCTCTCTTCCCGCATTTTTTTATGTTGTTTAGCTTCTTTTTATCTTTCCTGTATGACCTTGTAAGGCCATACGGAAAAGATTTATTTCCTCTTTGATCTTCCTCCAACCTCTCCCCCAGCTCCCTTCAACTCTTTCTCTCCCCTCTTCTTTTCATTGTTTTTGTTTCATTTCTTTCAATTACATACTCCTCTCTAGTTTCCGATGTCCTTCTCCTTAGCCATGTTCTCATCTTTTTTATTTTTTGTTTCATCACTTCCCTTACATCCTCCCTCCACCACGATGTATCCCTTCTTTCCTCCTTCCCATCCACTCTACCCCATGACCTCCACAGCCACCTCCTTCAAACACTTTATATATATATATATATATATATATATATATATATATATAATATTATATATATATTATAAATATTATATATTATATATATATATATATATATATATATATATATATATACTATAATTTTTATATATATAATTATATATATATTATATAATATATATATATATTAGTATAATATATATAATATATATATATATATATATATATATATATATATATATATATATATACTATTATATATATATATATATATATATATATATATATATATATATTAATGAATACTTTACATTAAGTATATTTTGATTAACCTTTAAAATAAATTATTTATTTAGAATATTAATTAAAATAAAACATTCCATTACAAAAATAAATAAATAAAAAAAAAATAAAAACGCTGAAAATTTTCAATCGTCAATGATAAATTTCAATCAAAGTATCACTTGACCATTACATTTTTTTAATACATTTACATCAAGGAATTATATTACCAAACACAATTATATTTTACCATTTTATACATGATTGTGAATAAGTTTCAAGGAATAATGCAATCAAAGTTCAATATTGAAATTATCTTTAGACTTTAATTTTGTAATATATTTTCAAGCGAATCTCCGAATATTATGATGCAATCGTGCCTTTCCTGATATTAGGGACAGATTTGGCCTTAATAACAGTGACGTTAAAATAATTATTTGAATATCTGAAGGGAACAAATTTAATTTACCTATCAATTTTGGAGCGAATTTTGAAAAAATTGCTTTTTGGATATTTACGAGTATATATAATATAATACTATATATGATATTATATATATATATCTATATATGTATATTATTATAATATATATATATATTATATATATATATTATATAATGTATAGAAAATATTTATATATATATTTATATATATACTATATATATAATTAGGGGTGTACCGATTAATCAGCAAGTAATCAGTAATCGGTCATATCGGCCATTCCCCCGATTAATCGGTAACGGCCATTTTTCCTATTAATCGGTTTTGATAATCGGCCAAATTTGCATTTTAATATTTTTGTTACAATAAGGCTAGTAATAAAAAATAATAGATTTTTGTTATATATTTACTATTTATTACAAGACAAAATGAATTTAAAAAAAATATATCATCTCAAATTATTCTTTTTACATATTATGTTATAATATAACCTACTAAAAAATTATTTTTATTTTATTCTTTTAAAGAGTTATTTCTTTTTTAACCTATTAAAAACTATCTTTTTTATTTAAAGTTTAAACTTTAACGATATGAAGAATTAAAAAAAATAATATTCAAACTTAAAAACCTTTAAATTGTAATGCAAAAACATGAAAATTTCACCATTTTCAAAATTTTTTATGGTTTAGCATATTTCTTGCCGGCTCCAGTGCTGAACATTCTTTCACTTTCAATGGAAAGATGCTGGGGCACTTAGATATTTCATGGCTATTTTGCTCAATTTTGGAAAAAGTTTTTTTTTTAATTTCTCCACCACAAAAATGGGTCACTATGTCTTCGTAAAAAGGGTAAATGTAAATATTTTTCTAATTCTTAACCGAAACGTTTGTTCGTTCGTTTCGTTTTTTGACTTTTTCCTTTCATTTTGAAATGTTTTATTCATGCTTTCGTTTATCAGAAGCTAATTCATCAAATAAATTGGAAAGACTTAGAGATTCTCCTCCATCTAGATCATCTCTAGAAGTATAAGCTTTAGAATTTAATTCTTCTTGAGATTTTGAATTATCAACATCTTTCCTAAGAGCTTATAAATTGTCCATCTTTTTTATTTCTCTACCGATATCCTCTCTTGAAATTTCATTTTGAATCTTGGATATAATAAAGACGACCGGCATAAAACTTGTTTTCTATATATGGTGAAAATCTCTTCTTTATTGAATCTTCTAGTCCTTCTATTGTGAACTACTGCTCTTTGCTTTTGATAAGAATAAATTCAGTCTCTATTTTGGAAATTACTGAAGATGAAGTTTCTCGTTTGCTGACATCCACAATAATTTTTCGAATGGTTTTAAAAGTAGAACAATTTTTTCAACGAGAAACCACTGATATCGGCTCAAAGTAGGAATTTTATTATCTATAGCATATGTGACTTTGCTGTTCCACGTTTCTTTGCAACATGTGGTATGTAGAATTCCAGCGAGTTGGAACATCTTGAATTAATGTGTGTTTCGGCAAACCTAACGTCTTTACAAATCTTCCAATTTGCTTACAGCTATACCGCAATTATTGAAATGTGTGACAATATTTCTATTAATTGTGATTATAGTTTTCACAGCTTGTTGAGAAAATATGCATTCGTTTAGTTTCAGCTGCAGTGTATGTATAAAGCATGATAATGCCTCCAAGTTGCAATTCCTGATTCCAGCTACCATATTTGCTCCAGAATCTCTCAGTACTAAGAATATCTTATCACTTGTCAACTTATACTGTTCAAGAACATTGTTTATCTGTTCACTGATTCGTGTAGCTGTGTGAGAACTTTCAAAGGGAATAATAATTGGCAAAACAGCTCTTTCTTGCTGAAAATTTCATTCTTTTCAAAGCCAGTACGGGACAGTTACACTTATAAAAAGGAGAATTGTTTGTAGTTGCTGTCCAAATATCGGCGGTTAAAGAAATATATTTTACATCATCAATAGCTTTCTGAATTTTTGACTGAACTTTTTGAAATATATCAGAGATGATATTTTCAGAAAAATATTTTCTGCTGGGAATATTGTAATTAGGAACAATTTTTTTTAGTAATCTTTGAAATCCTAAATCAGACACAACAGAATATGGCTGTATATCTACACACATCATTTCACCAATCAAATAATGAACTTCTTTGGATCGTTGATCATTTATATCCCACAATATTTTCTTCTCTATTAATTGAGTTAAAGTAGCTTGTCTATTTACATATAAGTTTCCGTTGTTACTGATGAACATGCCAGCTTCTTTGGTTTAGAACTTTCTCCTTTTCATCATTCCAGTTTTTTCTTTAAAAAGTTTTTCATGATGATATCATTTTGAGACTGATTTATCATGTTTGTGGTGGTAAAAGTTTTATAATTTTTTCACCTCTCGATATATGTATATTTTTTAAATGTATTTTATATTTATTTACATAAAAGCGCAAGGTAGCTCAGTGGTAGAGCACTCGCCATTCAAATCGAAGGTCCCAGGTTCGCAACTGGTCGAGTCACTCGGGTGGGAGAATGTGAGCTATTCTCTTCTTGGACTTTGGCTTCGTCCTGCTCGGACGTTAATGAGTACACACCCTCCTTGATTATTATGGCTCTGCTCTTGAGCGGTTATGTTATATATATATATATCAACAGCGATAGTATATATATATATTATTATATATATATATTATATATATATAATATATATTATATTATATATATATATAATATATATAGTATATATCAATAGCGAGGGGTGAGTTCGAGTCCAATAGGAGAGAATAAAAGATTCTTTATATTTTCAAAAATGATATTGATACATCATCTCTCTGAGTGAGCCCTGTTTGGCCCTTGACCCGAGTGTGAGCGGAACCTTCTGGAAAGAAGTATTCTCCAAGGTTTCATTTAGCTCATCGTGGGTCTAAGTGGAAAACCACTTGCTATGCCCCAGCGAGGGCTCTAGTTACGAGTTCCAATAGAGAGAATAAAGATTCCTTTATATATATATACTATATTATATATATATATTATATATATATATATTATATATATATATATAATAATATATATATATATTTAAATAATGAGAATAATACAGTGAAATTTTGTCAAATTGTACGTTTCTTGACCCGAGTGTGAGAGGGAAAGCTTCTGGAAAGAAACAAGGTTTCCTTTTAGCTCATCGGGGTCAAGTGGTAAAACACTTGCTATGCCAACAGCGGGGGCTCGAGTTCGAGTCCAATAGGAGAGAATAAAAGATTCTTTATATACATATATACTATATATATATATATATATATTATATATATATATATATATTATATTTATTATATATATATTTACTATATATATACATATATATATATATATTATATATATATATATATATATCATATATATATCTATATATATAATAATATATGATAATATATCATATATATATATATATATATAATATATATATATATATACATATAATATATGTAATATACACTATATATATATATATATATATATATATATATATATATATATATATAGTATATATAGTAGTAGTATATATATATATATATATATATATATATATATATATTTTATATATATAACATTATATATATATATATATCTTATATATAGATATATATACATATATATATATATATTATCTATATATATATACTATATAGTATATATATATATATATATATATATTATATATATATATATATATATTATATATATATTGAAATAGTGAGAATAATACAGTGAATTTTGTCCAATTTGGTAAGTTTCTTGACCCGTGTGTGAGAGGGAAAGCTTTCTGGAAAAGAGTATTCTTCAAGATTTCCTTTTTATCTCATCGTGTCAAGTGGTAAAACACTTGCTATGCAACAGCGAGGGTTGGGGTTCGAGTCAAATCGGAGTGAATAGAGAATAAAAGATTCTTACTATATATATATATATATATATATATATATATATATATATATATATATATATATATATATATATTATATATATATATATATATATATAATTTTATATATTATATATATATATATACATATATAAATTAAATAGTGAGAATAATACAGAGAATTTTGTCCAATTTGTACGTTTCTTCAGGGGAATAATATGTTAGGGCCTTTGCCTTTTGCCCCAAAGATCTTGAATCATAGGAATGTCAAACATCTAAAAAATGACTTTGCTTATTATAACAAATATAGTACGTAATTTTTAAAATTGAAAAAATAAACACTACCTAATTACACCAGATGTTAATATTGTGATTAAAACTTTGCTCTTATATTATTTAAAGATGAATGACATAAAAATTTAAAGGGATTTTATATATAAAATTTTTATGAAATTATTTATTTATTTATTTATTTATTTATTTATTTATTTTGTGAGTTTCTCTACGTTACCTAGCAAATATATTCCGAACAGATGAAGAGAAAGTTCTAAAGAGTTTTCATGCAGTAAATTTTTACACTTTTTAAAAACTTCTCGCGTTCTGATTATATTTTTCACATTCCCCAAATACGTAAAAATCAGTAATGATATATATATATATATATATATATATATATATATATATATATATATATATTATATATATATAGTATTATATATATATATAATATATTAATATAATATATATATATATGGATATATATATATATATAGTATATATTATATATATATATATATAATTATATATATACTATTATATAAAATATATATATATAGTATATATATATATATATATAAATATATCATATATATATATATATACTATAATATATAATATATATATTATATATATATATATATATATATATATATATATATATATATATATATATATATATATATATATATATATAATCGGCAGTTCAAAGTGAGTAAATCAAATAAAGAAAGTGAGAAATATGTAAGATAGAAGAGCATTCCAAACTTTACGAGTGGAGTACATGCAAGATTAAGCATAACGGTTACGTCTTGGATCATGAGAGCGAAAAACAGAGAAATGATGAGACTGTGAGGTAAAATGCGGCGCGAGAGTCCTCCTCAAGGAAGTAGGTATACAACTGGAGAGTTGGGAAGAATAGTGTCCATTGTACAGTGATAGTTGAAGAAGGAATTGTAAAATTTCGAAGGTCAGGAAAGTGATTGAAGTTTATCTATTAAAAATGAAACTGATATATATATTTACTAATATATATATATATGAGTATATATATATATATATATATAATATATATATATATATATATTATATATATATAGTATATATATATATATATATATATATAATAATATATATATATATATATATATATATATATATATATATATATATTATATATATATATATATTATATATAATAATATAATTATATATATATATATAATAATAATATAATATATATATATTATATATACCTAAGATATGTCCGTTTTTTTAATATATTTTATATTTATATATTTATTTTTAAAAGCTTATATTTTTGTATTATATATATATTATAATATATATATATATATATATATATATATATATTATATATGACCCACAAGAAAACAATCATAATGGAAAAGAAAAGGAAAAAAAAACGTAATTATTAAAACTACTCATGTTAAAGGTAGTGTCATAAAAGGAGGAAACAAGACTCTTTCAAACCTTATCATAGAGTATATAAAAGAATGAGCAAATCAAGCAAACCAAGGGTCAGAGAGTTAAGCAGATTAAGAGAGTGAGTTTGTAGAATGAAGAGGAAGAAGAACACTACTCAAACAAAGATTGACGTACACCTGAAGAGTTCAGAAGAACAACTTTTATTGTCATTTACACTATTAGTAAAGTCTCCATGGACCCCTTTTCCATTTTCCATTTGCATCCATAGCCCCTCCTTTTCTTAGACAACAGAACTTTTAAACGCGTTGTATCTATTGGAGTACGAAGATTTTATTAGGGGAGCTGCTTTTTTTTTAGAAGGGGGATGTTTTTTTTTCGGAGGGGAATTGAATCTTCAAGGCTAATAATTTTTTGGGGCGGGTTTGACTCAATTTTTACTGTTTCTATTTAAAAATATTAATAAAATTTTGATTTCATCAAAATTTCAATGGGGCTGAAGCCACTCAGTCACCACCATTCTTACGACGCTGATTTTAGCTGTTCATTTCCGAATTTAATTTGAATATGTTAAAGACTTTCCTCTGTAATTGATTCCAAATAGACTTCTGTTGTTTTCATACCGGGGAATATATATATATATATATATCTCTAAATATATATATATACTATATATATATATATATATGATATATATATATATATATATATATATATATATATATATATATATATATATATATAGAAAATAAAGCTCTTGGATTAAAATTTTTATTTATTTAGTTACACAAAAAACAAAAAAGACACATATTGATTAAAAAACAGATTCTTCACAAAAATAATTTAAAAAAAATAATTAAAAATTTACAAAGTTGCGAGCTTTCGTCTCCATCAGGGAGACCTCTTCAGGCAAAGGAACAACACATCTGAAAACTGCCAACGTAGAAAGCACCTATTGTTAGTTGGTTATCTTCTTCAGAGATTTTTGGAAGTATCTTGAAGACTTCATATATTCATTTTGTAAATGGTCTAATTTTACCTCACCAGGTTGTTTATTAAAATTGTTCGAATTATAGATACAGAATGATTCCAGGACTCTTCTTGCTTTTGTATTGGTAACATTTCTAATGTTTTCCATATTGTCGGTGATAATAAGGTGATTAAAGGATCTTCTAGGATATGTAAGAGCTGAATTAATACTGTCTTTTTTCTAAATCTGCCAAGTGTTGTTTTCTTCTTCTTGAAAAGTCCATAGTTTCACCTACATATATTTTTTCACAGGATGTACAAGGTATTTGATATACGCAGCTGACAGAAACATTTTCTTTACATTTAGGGGGTCTAAAAGTATTTTTTAGAGAAATAAGATTGGAAGGGATAAGAGTAATATTTTTAGGCAAAATTTTTTTAATATTATGTAGTGGGAAATGAGGTATGGGTAGAAAAGAAGAATTTTTTGTTTTTGGAGGATTGGAGCCATAATAACTCCTTTTAGCTTTTTTGTACGCTTGATCAATAATGTGATTGGGATATAATAAGGTGGTAAAAGTTTTATGTAAATAATTTGTTTCGTTTTTCAGTAAAGGTGGGGAACAAATGCGGAAAGCACGTAGATATAGAGAAGAAAGTATGCCAATTTTTGTATTTTTGGAGTGATGAGAAAACCAATGAATATAATTAGGAGTAAAAGTAGGTTTTCTGTAAATGGTATATTGTAAATGTGATGAATGCTGCCAACTGACTAGTGTATCTAAGAAAGGTAGGGAATTATTGGAAGGATTTTCTAACGTAAATTGAATGGAAGGATGCAATGAATTGATGAAATTTAAGACTTCTTGTGTATTTGTATTATGTGGAAGTGCTACAAAAACATCGTCCACGTATCTGAGCCACAAACTGTTATTAAGTAACGGATTAGAAAGGATGTGAAAATGCTCGGTCAACTCCATATAAATATTGCTTAAAATTGGAGAGAGGGGTGAACCCATGCTAAGTCCAGATGCTTGGGTATAAAACTGACCATTAAAAACGAAAAAATTATATTGAAGGGAGAGATTGATAAGTTTTTTAATAGTTTGAAAAGGGAATGACAAATTGTAATTGTTTTCAGTAATGTATCTTTCCAAAAGGTCTAAGGTGAGAGGGACAGGTACTGACGTAAACAATGAAACGACATCAAAGCTTAAAAACTTATGAGAAGCAGGATTTAATAATTTGGTGCGTGATATGAAATCTTCAGAGTTTTTTAAATGGGAAGTGGATATATTATTGATTAAAGGTTTCAATTGATTTGCTAGCCATGAAGATAAATTATAAGTGATACTATTTATATTGGAAATAATCGGACGTAAGGGAGTATTATTTTTGTGAACTTTCGGGAGTCCATAGAATTGTGAGGGAGAGTTCATATATGAGGTTAGATTATTCAATATATCTTCGTGATCTTTAAAGATGTTTTTAAGAGCAGAGTTAAGCTGATTTTGAAAATTATTCAGGGGTTTTTTGTTTAAACGTGAATAAATATTGTTGTCATTTAAAAGATCGTAGCATTTGTTAATGTATGTATGTTTATCCATTATAACAATTAAATTGCCTTTATCTGATTTTGAAATAACAATGTTTTGATTGAATTTAAGACTATTTAAAGCTAAATAAAAAATTTTGGGGAAAGAGTTAGCATTTAAAGAAACAGAAATATTTTCCATAAGTATACCTTTAAGAATATCGTTGTTACAACTGACATTTTTATCACGAGATTGCCATTTATTGTAGTCGACGAAAAATTTCATCCAAGGATCCGAATTGTCGATTGAAAAAGACAAGCCAAAACCCAACAAGATTTTTTCATAAGTACTCAGATTGTAGCTAGACATATTTATAATTTTTGAAGGATCAGACGCTTTATACCATAAACTATTATTAAAAATATTTCTCTAAAAAATACTTTTAGACCCCCTAAATGTAAAGAAAATGTTTCTGTCAGCTGCGTATATCAAATACCTTGTACATCCTGTGAAAAAATATATGTAGGTGAAACTATGGACTTTTCAAGAAGAAGAAAACAACACTTGGCAGACTTAGAAAAAGACAGTATTAATTCAGCTCTTACATATCATAGAAGATCCTTTAATCACCTTATTATCACCGACAATATGGAAAACATTAGAAATGTTACCAATACAAAAGCAAGAAGAGTCCTGGAATCATTCTGTATCTATAATTCGAACAATTTTAATAAACAACCTGGTGAGGTAAAATTAGACCATTTACAAAATGAATATATGAAGTCTTCAAGATACTTCCAAAAATCTCTGAAGAAGATAACCAACTAACAATAGGTGCTTTCTACGTTGGCAGTTTTCAGATGTGTTGTTCCTTTGCCTGAAGAGGTCTCCCTGATGGAGACGAAAGCTCGCAACTTTGTAAATTTTTAATTATTTTTTTTAAATTATTTTTGTGAAGAATCTGTTTTTTAATCAATATGTGTCTTTTTTGTTTTTTGTGTAACTAAATAAATGAAAAATTTTAATCCAAGGGCTTTACTTTCTATATAAAATAAATACTGCGTTAAAGTAGTTTATCTTCATATATATATATATATATTATATATATATTATACTATTATATTATATATATATATTATGATAATATATATATATATATAATATTAATATATATATAATATATATATATATATATATATATATTATATCATATTATATATTGTATATTTATATAATATATATATATATCTATATTATATATATATTATATATATATATATTTATATATATTATATTATATATATATAATATATCATATTATATATATATATATATATATATATATATATATATATCCTAAATGGTTTTCGAACATACACCCTCGCTGTTGGTAA
>JABUQX010040686.1:0-51968 GCA_015478945.1 Trachelipus rathkii
AAGATCTAATGAAAGTGGGATTGAGGAATATTACCAAAATACAAATTGAAATTTCACTTAAAGATAACTGTATATTAGACATCTAAAGACTGAGCGGAACTATCACACATTAACATCATCATGCTTTTTGAAAATAGCATTTCAAATTATTATTTTTTTCAAAAGCTGAAAAATACCGTTAAAACCTCAATTTCTAAAGACTTTAGTCAATAGCAGATTTTCAATGTAATATAATGGTAAACCCTTGAAATATCGATACATAAATTTTAAGTCTCGCATTTTTGGCAGACTCTTTTTATGGAATATAACCTCAGCACGCTCAATTTTGAAGCTTATAATTTTTTATTACTAAACACAGGTTTTCACAACTAAATGAAATTTTTGGTATATATAAACAAGACAAATAGCGAAATTTCATTAAAAAACGATCAATTTAATACAACCTGAGAATAACAATTTATTATAATCTCCTTTTTCTGCGATTAACTCTTATGGAATATGCATTGCCCATATTATGAAATATAACTATATATTTTGTTCATATGCTGAAAATACCTGTAAAAACTCAATTTTAGTCATATTAACAAATACCATTTCACGAAAGTGTTGCAAGATTTACGATGAGAATCGATAAACTTTTAAGGATTCTCTAATTTGTAATGTATGAAAATTTAAGTTAACCGAGAAACTTTAGAAGTTAAATTGTTTTATTAAAACTGGTTTTCATAAATATTAAATGAACATATCTCTGGTTTAATTAAAAACAAATAATTATGAAATTCTCATTAAAAATACGTTACAATCTTAAGCACATGAAAATGCAATCTAGGTTTAAATTCACTATTTCACGCTTCAAAATATTTGTCCTTATTTTTGCTACATTCTCAATGTAATAATACCCCATTAACATTATTCCCTTTTTCTATGTGAACCTGTAAAAATTATACTCTCTGAGGTTTAAACAACCTTTCAATTTTAACCAGTATTTAACCAAAATACATTCTCAATCGTATGGTGAATATTTCGAAAAAATCGTCACTTTTAAGAAGGTTTATCTAATTTGAACACTTGTGAAAATGGAAGAAATTAATAGCGTGCTAGAATTTAATCGAAATTAAATCTGTTTATTTATAGAAAGGGAAATTAATAAATTGGGTTTCAAAAAGAAATATGAAATGGATTTATCTCATTTAATTCATAGACAATTATATGTCAAAGTTGTCATTAAAAACGTTCAAACTCTATAAGACACACCTAAAACTCTACTCAATAAATTCCTTATTCCGCCTTTTGTGACAAAATCAACAATTATCAAATGGAAAGCACATGATCTGTTCTCATTCTAATACAGCTGAAAATATCCACCCGTCTAAGATATACTCGTATCCCACCCGGGCGTTCAATGTTGCTGAAGATTTACCAAATGTGGAGATCTGCTAACGTTGAAACATTTACTTGAAAAATCTGCAGTACTTCATAACGCAGTTTCTTAAACATGTTATATCCAGTGAACAATTTAAGAAAATCCGGTAATTTAGAAAGTTGATATATTAACTTTTATTAAACTCAAGTTTTCACCAATAACCACTAATTGGAATTATGACTTTGGTAAACACTTTCGAGTATAATACAACAAATACTATTAGAAATTTCATTAAAAAAAACGTCCAATTAATAAGTATTCAACCAAGACAAAGCCTCAATAAGCATTTCACACTTTTTCCTTGTCCCTTTTGAAATAGCCATCTCAAATAATTACCATCATTATAGTAACGTGGTTAGAAAATATTACACCTAAGTATCAAGATTTTACAAAAATAATTTAATTTGAAAGTTCATAAAATTCAACCATCGTTATAAGCTAGGCAAATTGTATTGACTAAATTACATCATATAGTAGTATTATCTATTTAGTGATGTTAAACCAATTAATTAATTATTAAAACAGGTCCTTTTCAGCACTAATGAACAGTTACCCGATTCAGGTCTCGGTTACAAATAAACCAAAATATTGATAATTATCATTTAAAACGAAATTTAAGACACCTCGGAGAAACTATTACGAGACATTCACTTTTTCTTTCTGCTTTCTTGAAATAGCATTTTGACAGATAAACACATATTATTATTTTCTAAATGGCCTGAAAATAACCGTTTAAGAACCATCAATTTTAAGATTTACCCAAATAAGTTTCACACATTGTACTCCGAAATTCTCAGGAAAAAAGGAATGTTGGAACGAGTTCTAAATTTGGTATCGTAAAAGTTGCCTCCTCAAAAAAAGCGGATATATTTGTTTAAACAAGTTATACCGCCAATTTTTTCCCATTAAAACTGCGGGTTTTTCTACACAAACAATAAGAAATATTAGTAAATATAAAACATCAAATAATTTCTACAGTACAATGAACAAAATTTAAAAATACAAGCTCGTCCATATTTAATGAGACACTAAAAACTCCAAAAGAGACAATCCTGGTCTGCAATTTTGAAATTGCATTTCAATGCACACACATTATTTTTTACCACTGCTCGAATAATACCGTTCCTAAAAAACGGTCAATAATTTAAGAATTTAATTCAAATACCAACATATTCAAAAGGTAATCTGAACCATTTTAGGGAAAAATACGTACATTTAAGAAGTTCTAAATTTGGTAATGTGGAAAAGTTTCAAAGGAAAGAAAGCGATGAAAAGTTTAGTGAGTTACGTACTACTTAACTAAAATCAGCCTTTCCACGATATTAACGACATATTTGCGTATATTAAAACCAAATCAATGGTTCTTCATTATATTATATATATATTAAATATTCTCATCATGACACAAAAACGATCGCAATTTAAGACAGCCTAAAAGACACATTAATATATTTCTTTTATACTCCTTTTGCACCCAGATATGCACATAGTTTCTAACTGAAACCATTATTTTTTTCAAAAGTGCTGAACAATAGAGAACTTGCTCCTACTAACTCCAAATTTAAGATTGAGCAAAAACATTTAATGTAATTTCGAAAATGTTGATAATGATCAGTAAAACACAATGCTACTTTTTAAGGGATCTCTACAAGTACAATTGAAATGTGAAATATATTCCTAACGAAAAGAATCGTAATTTTTGTAGAAGATTTAAAGAATTTTTTTATCAAACAGGTTTTTTACATAAACTAATGAAGATAATTCTGATTATGATGAAGAATATCTAAACCACAAGGGGGTATTGAAAATTTCCATTAAAAAACGAACGTCCAAGTTTAAGACACCCTAAAACTCCTAATAAAAGTTCTCAACTTTTCCTGGCTTCTCTACTGTGAAATCGGGACATTTTCAATGAGCGCACACTTAGTTGTTTCTTCACAAATGCATTGAAAAACTACCGTTAAAAACTCATATATTTTCAGATTTACACCTTAAAATAATCCTTCCTGTACAGCATGCAATTGAAATTTAAGGAAAAACTCGTACTTTTAAGGGGAGTCTCTACATATACTTGTACATGTCACATAAATTTACAAGAAAAAGCGTTACATGTTACGAATTCACTCTTTTTTATTACGATAACAGGTACTCACATTACTAATGAAATATTAGGTATATAGACAAAACAAATATTCAAATATTTCTATATAAAAGTCAATTTTAAGACACTCTACGAAGAGCAATTTACATAAATTCCTTTCCTGGGTGCTTTGAAATTGCATTTTCAATGGAACACATCTATTATTTTTATTTTTCCAGTTCATATTGCGATTATAATAGGGAACTTCACATGTTTTAGAGATTTAACAAATAATTCTCAAAATGTTTGAAATTAGAAAAAAATCGCTATAACGGTTTCTAGAGGAGTTCTAACCATTGAAAATTAGTGAACCAATTTACAGCGAAAAAGCGTAATTTTTCGAGTTCAAAATCTTTTTTATTAGAACAGGTTTTCAAAACTAATGAACTATTTCGGGTATATATAATAAGCCAAAACAATATACAAAATATTCAGGTTAAAAACAGCTCAATTGTCAAGTACATCTCACTAAAACTTATCAAATGAATATTTCAACTGTATATCTGCTTTTTTTCGAAACCTGGGCCAATCTGCAATGCGAACACATTTATTCTTTTCAGAATTGCTGATAAATCAGTTAAACACTCATTAGATACGATCTCCACAACAACCTAATTACAAATATATGTACTTTTGTATCAATTTAGAATAAAGAATCGCCAACCGTGATTGTTATGAGTTCTAATCAATTTGTAATGTGAAAGATCTTAAAAGAAAAGCGTAATTACCTACTAGACCAGTTAAAACTTTTTTTATTAAAACCGCTGGGTTTTCACCAATAATCAATTTGGTATGATAAAAACAAGGATATTCGGAGAACTATCAATTAAATAAACGTGCAATTTAAGAGACCCACCTAAACAACTATAACTAACATATGATTTTGTCTCTTTAAGAATTTTTGAAATGAGTAGCATTTCACATTGTAAAACACCACTATGTAATTCGTATTAAAAACGAGACATACATGGAGGGCAGTATCAATACTCATCACATACTATCTAAGGATAGACACCCTATAATACCGATTCACCATGTTGAAATATTATATGGTAAAACTCGTACAATTAAGAGTTAAGATAATATGGTACAATGGATGAAAATTTAATGTAATAAAAGTCGTGACATTGTTAGAATCGTGTGTTAACATTTTGGGGACTGGGTAACCAAGGGCAGGCTCTGTCCGAATTACCGGAAATTAGTTTGGTATCATATAAAACATAAATTACTTGAAATTCATTAAAAATACGTCGAGCTTTTATAGAGGGACATCCTAAAACTTATCTAATCAGAGAGGATTTACTTTAAATCAGCTTGTTTGAATTATTAGTCATTTCAATATGAAACATCTAATTAATTGTATATCCAAATGCTGCAAAATTACGTAATAAGAAACGTAGCCAATTTTTATAGTTTTAACCCGCCTTACTATATAACTTGTTCAACTGTTTGTTGAAATTATAGGAATAATGCGTACCCTTATAAGATTCACAGTTCTACTTATTTTAAGTGAAAATTTTAACAGAAAAATCGCATACATTTTAGAAGTTTCATAGATCTGTTTCTATTAAAACAGGTTTCAGCAAACTAAAATGCAATATTAGGTATACTACAAAAACATCAATATTAAAATTTCATTAAAACAACGTCAATTTAAGACACCTAAAACTATAATCAAAATTCGCTTTTCCGCTTTTTGAAATATGGCATTTCAATGAAACACATTCATTTTTTTCAAACTCGCTGCTAAAAATAACCGTTAAAAACTCAATTTTACAAATTTCAACAAATAATTTCAAATGTATAAATTTAGGAAAAATCGTACTTTTAAGAGTTCTAAAATTTGTAATGTGAAAATTTAAGAAAACGCGCTAAATTTTGAAGTTAGAAGAGTTTCTTTGCTCAAGAAAAACATGAAAATACTTTGTGGAATATAAAAACAAATATTGACATATATACATTAAGATAATAACGATAATATTAGTTATTTTGCTAGAAGCAGATACATAAATGAAGAGTTTATTATAATTCCAATTCAGAACAAGCGACATAAACCACTTATCTTATTTTCCAAAATGCTGACAACATACGTTAAAAACTTCAAATCTTTAAGATTAACAAATACATTTCCAAATGTTGAAATTTAGGACAAAAAATCGTATCCTTGCATGAGTTTCTAAACCCTTTGTAATCGTTATATATTTAACGGATATAACCAAATTTGTTTATAGTTGAATGCACCTTTTTTTATGTAAAACAAGGTTTTCAAAATTAGAGTGAAATATTTTGGTCCATAGTAAACACCAATATTGATAATTTCAGCTGAAAAAAACGGCCTGCAAATTTAAAGAACCATCTAAAACACTGATTTCCGGAATAAAGTTCACTTTTCAGTCTTTCTGAAAATGCTATTCAATGAAACCACTCATTATGCTTTTTCAAAGGCTAAACGACAATTTTATTAGGAAAGTCTAGGTAGCCAACGATTTTAATTTACCCAAAAAAATTTTGTTTTCATGATCACGCATCCAATTTTAGGTACGAGAGAACGTACCCTTTTGTAAGCGCTTCCTAATTTGCTAAACGTGAAAACATACTTCAAGAATAAAGCATTTAACTTTAAAGAAGTCGTATACATTTTTTTATTCAAAACAGGTTTCCTCACAACTAATGAAATTATCAGGTATATAATCCACCAGAATTGGGGAGAAGAACCAAAACCAGTATCAAATTAAAGGAAAACAGCCTAAAATCTATATAAAGGTTGCGCTTTTCTGCTTTTTCTTGAAATTGCATTTCAATGCAGCACATTTTATGAAACTCGTTTTTTCAAATGCTGAAAATAACCGTTAAACTAACTGCAGTTTAGATTTACAATAAGGTCGGGCTGCAAATGTATGAAACTTTTAGGGAAAAATCGTAAACACTTTTAAGGTTCTAAATTTTTGTAATGTGCCAAACTCTTGAACGAAAAACGTAAATTCTCACGAAGTTAAGGATTTTGTTCTACAAGACAAAACTTTCCAACTAAATGACTCCCGCAATAATGCTTGGCTATATGACCAAACAGGAAATATTAAAATTTCATTCATAACAAACGTCATTAAGACCGCCTAAATAGACTTACTCTTTGTCTGCATTGTTTGATAATCTCTTATTAACAATGAAGGAGACGAATTATTTTTTCAAGTGCTGTAAATACCGTTAAAAAACTCATATTTAAGATTTAACAAATAATTATTACAAATGTTGCAATTTCTAGAAAAAACCTCGTACTCTTTAAGAGTTCCTAATTTGAAATGTGATACACCTTAATGTACAAAAGCGGTATTCACTTCAGAAGTTAAATTTTCGCTTATTAAACAGGTCCTTTCAAACTAATGAAATTTTGGTATAAAAAACAAATGATTGAAATTTCACTTAAGGACAATATCGCTCCTATTTAAGGGTTTCACTCGGTTTCTTTTCTGCTCTTTTGAAAATAATTTCTAGATTAATTAAATGAAGTAAACATATAACCTTCCCAAAAGCTATATAGTAAAATATTGTTAATAGAGTTAAAAAAACTTACAATAATGGTTCAAATGTTCAAAAACTATTTTTCTTTTAGTCACAATAAAAATATTTAACATAAACTAAAATTATTGTACAACAGTGAAAATTTACGAAAAAGCGTATTTCTAGAAGTTCTATAAATTTTTTTATTAATAACGTAGCGGTTTTTCAACAACTAACTCCGAGGAGTCATTTGTTATATAAAGGAACAAATATTGAATTTCATTAAACACAACGTAATGTAATGAACACTGCCATAGACCTAGAAACAATTAATCAGATCTCTCTTTAGAATATGCTTTTATAGAATTTGCATTTTAGATGAAATCACATCGTATCTGTTGGTTGAAACACGTCTGAACATACCCGATAAAAACTCAATTTTAAGATTTGAACAAAATTATATTTCAAATGTTCGAACAACCATTTAGGAAAGAATCGTACATTTTCGAGTAATTCGTACTCAATTTGTAATCGTGCAAATTAAGAAAAAGCGTAATTTTAGCGTTCAACATTTTTTTTATTTAAAACATGTTTTCTTTCAAAAACCTTATTTGTGTATGTATATAATACAACAAATAATTGAAATTTCTACTTAAAACGTCAAGGGGGTCTTCACAGAGCATCTACAACTATTTATCAAAATTCACTAATTTCAGCTTTTTGAAATTGTTGCATTTCTCAACTGAACACATTTATTGTTTTTTCCAAGTCTGAAAATAACACGTTTACAGAACTACACATTTTAAGGATTTAACTTCAACACTAGATTAATGCAAATTGTTGCAAATTTAGAAAAAATCGTACTTTTTTTAAGACCGCTCCTTAAAACTGCTACAAGATTAATTGAAATCGTGAAAATTTTAAGAGATAATAGCGTATATATTAGAAGTTTAAAATTTCTTTATCCTAAAAAGGGCGGTTGGGTTCAAAACTAATGAAATATTTGGACTATAACTAAATACACAAATAATTCGGAATCACATTCATGCTAAATAACGCGTTCAATTATAGACACCAAAACTACTACAACTATTCACTTTTCTTGTCTTTTTCAACAAGCATTCTCCACTGCAGTAAACTTGTCACGGATCTATTTCTTTCAAAACGCTGACAACATTACCCCGTGAACAAAGCTCAATTTAAGATTTACCAAATAACTTTCAAATGTCTTGAATTTCATATTATGTACCAAAATCGTACGTACTTCTTAATGGGGGGAGTTCTAAGTAATCCATTGTAATAACCGTGAAATATCTTTAAGAAAAGGACCGTAAAATTTTAGAAGCTTAATAAATTTTTCTTAATTAATAACAATTTTTTATTACAATAAATGAGAAAATTGGATTCTAATATTTAGAACCAAGAAAAATTGAAAATTTCATTTCAAAAAAATTCGTCATCTTACGACACCCTAACTAGTCTCACGAGATAAAATAAACTGTTTCCTGCTTTTTCTGATAACTAAGCATTTCAATGAACGACTCAATAGCTTTTTCAAATGCTGAAAATAAATACCGTTCAAACCTCAATTTTAAGATTTACCCATAATTTTCAAATGTTGAAATTAGTGAGGAGAGAGCGTTACTTTCTTACAGAGAATTGACATAAATAGGGAATAAGGAAATAAGATTTGAATATCAGTAAATTAAAGTTTTCAAAATTTCATTCTAAGGTTGTAAATTGTTTGCTTTCAAACAATTTTTCATTTTTTTCATTATTCTAACACTTATTTTGAACTGTCATTAAAAAAACGCTCAATTCTAAGACACCTAAAACCTTATTTTAATTGACAATTCACTTTTCCAGGATTACTTTTTGAATATGCATCTTCAATGAAACCATTATTTCTTTTTCAAAATGTCGAATTAATAACCCACCTTGTTAAAAAACGTCAATTCTAGAGACCTCCTGGTACACCTACTACTCAGACTTCTCAAACATGGTTGAAAGTTTATGGAAACATCTGTAACTTTGAAGAGATCTAAATTTGATACAACGTGAAATTTAACGAAGGGAACAGCATCAAATTTAGAAGGCTTCTATATACCCCTTCTTTTCTAATCGTAAAACATGGTTTCACAACCGTTAATGAAAATACTTTTAGTGATACATATAGACAACCACATACTGATAACTTTCATTAAAAAAGTCAATTACAGAACCTAAAAGGCTATTAACAATTACATTCGACTTGGGTGGGGCTCTGCTATTTTGAACACTTGGCAATTTCAATGCACAATCACTTTCAGTCTTTTTTTAAAATACGCGCTGATAATGAATAACCTGTTAAAACTCACGAGCACATTGCTGAAGATTTAACACACATTATTCTGAAATTGTTGAGACTATCTCTACGTGAAAAACGTACCTTTTCAGCAGTGGTTCATAAGATTTTGTCAATAGCGGTGATAATCTTAGGGACGGGGAAAAAGCGGTAAAGATTAGTAGTTAACAGGTTTCTACTAAAGACATGGCTAACTCCGTCACCAACTATATTTGAAAACTATTGTGAGATATCCGTCGTCATAACACAAATATTAACTCAACTCTCATCTAGAAAACGTCAATCTTTAAAGAGCACCCCTAAAACAATTAATCAAATCTTCTCTGTTTCTCGCCTTTTTTTGAAATTGCATTTCCATGAAAAAAATTATCTTTTTCAAATGCTTGAAAATACCGTTAAAAACTCTACATTTTTAAAGATTAACAAATAATCTTCAAAATGTTGAAATTTAGACAAGAATCGTCTTTTAAGACGGTTCCCCTACAATTTGAATCATGTGAAAAATTTAAAGAAAAAAAGCGTAATTTTAAGAAGTTAAAAAATTATTTTTATTAAAACAGGTTCTCAAAAATTACTTGAAATATTGGTATATAAAAACAAATAGTTGAAATTTCACACATAAAGAAAACAAGTACATTTAAGCAGCTCCCCTATATAAACTATTCACCAGATCCTGAAAGGTTCGACGGTTGCTTCAGGTCGGGGAATTCCCTTGCGCGAGGCTTATAAGCACGCGCGAGAGAACTCACGCGACCGTCAGTCTACTCCCTCCCTGCTCCCTCGGATCCATCAGAACTCAGCACTCTTACTACAAAGGGATTTCCCTCAACCGACAACTCATCTCGTGACTTAAATCATTTTGCATACGGATTTGATTTCGGTGCAGGGACGCTCTTCGCGGTCTTCCACGACAGCTTGAGGGGTGAAAATAGACGATCCTAGTGAGCGATCGCGTAGTGAAAATTTGACTTCCTAAACGCAAGAACTCAACGCATCATCCTCGCAAATTCCGCCTCATCGCCAAGCGGTCCGCAACTCTTACGGCCGTACTAAATTCTTTTCGCTTAGAAATATCGAATCGATCGGAGAGGAGGTAAAAGAGCGGCACAGAAGTCAATATCGACTCGATTCCTCGCTCGTCGGCCCCACAACTAGACTTTTTAAAGAACGTTTCTTGACTGCCACGTCGCTGAACAACCTTCGAACATCCACCCGTGAGGATCAGCGACGTAATATTCTTATTATCCGAATCGGAAACAATCTACTACATACCAACGCACCCGACGAAAGCTAGGCGTCTGGAAATCACCCGCAATCTACGAATTTTCGGCAAACCGAGGAATCGCCGACGCCAGAAAAAAAATGGAAAAAAAGCCAAATAAATTACAAAGATATTTAGTAGTTCACGACATATCACAATTGGTTGGAGGAGAATAGAACTCTCGTGGGCGAATTCAAAACCTGCGTCTCTACTTTTCGGGAAGGGGGACAGGAAGACAATCGTATTCACTCTCACTTCTGCTCATCCCTTATACCCCGATTCTCTCACGGAGATAGTATATTCTATATATTTCTGCTAATATATTAAGACAAAAGAGTGTGATGAAAAAGTTTCAAAATTTGATATAACCGGGTAGTTTGATATTACGAACTATAAGAAACTCGCACGTAATAATTTCTAATAAAAGTCCTTTCGAAACGATTACATACGAATGCGTACGACAACACAGCTACAACACGCCCACCCCCGCCGGCTCACAGATAACGACGAGGGAACAATGTGGCTAGTAAGGACTATTACGCGCCTCCACACATCACACAACTGTAGTGCTATGAATGCAGACACGATCGAAAACGAGTATAAAGGAAGAATGATATTGTAGTAACAACTATAGTTTAGTATGGGTATAAATTCGTAAATGGGAAGTGAGATAGATATACAAATTGTATCACTTATATGGTCAGTTTTCGTAATATCACATAAGAATTAAAAATTTAAAGAAATACTAGTGATCTGATGAAAGAAGATAAATTTTAAAAAGTGAAAGTCATATAAAATCCATTTGTATAATATATTATATTTTTATATTATTTATTGTTTATCCTAACTTCGCGACTAACTTTAAGCCAGCTAAATAAAACTTATATTGAATACTAAGAAGGGTAAACCTTATACACGATTAGTTATATTATTTTTCCTGATAATAAAAAGATATTTTCTTTCATTTAACTAATAATACCATTAATATCCTTTGTCATATTTTTTAAGTTTATCATTTATCTTCCTTTACTTCACCATATTACATATAGTCACTTTGTCGCTTTTAGTGAGCCCCCTCCACGCATATATCTATAGTCTCGACTAGCACGCGTGTTTTTCCCCACCGTAGTCGCACTACTGACCTTATTTCATAGTTTCGGCGTACTGGTGATAAAGGCATTACTCGGCGCTTATTATATCCTTTCATCAGTTAGTGATGATCCGACGCTGGTACCTTACCCCGGACTACTCTCGTTATATACCTAACTCGGCACGACCTATAGTTTTGGAGGTTACTTTTATACATACATCTTATGGACCTTAAGTACAAACCCTGCACCGCCCCAGGCCCCAAAACTATTCTCCGTGCTAGTACAGTGTGGGGAAGTTGGCATCAGGCCTTGGTAACAGACGGTTTCGGGCGCTGGGACTTATATTCTTTCGGTCATTATCGGCAATCAAATTAAACATTGGTAAATCATTTACCCACTCAGGTAACAATGGAAATAATATATTTACCTTACTTGTCGTTCTGTCTCACTTTTACGGTACGTTTTCGCGGTCGGGTAGCCGTTTAAAAATTGATTTTTTAGTTTTCTGCCACTCGAAAACGCTCAACCGTCTGCCTACTCGTTAGGTAATTCTTTGGTAGCGGTGCGTGTCGGGAAATAATAGGCTCTATTGCTATATGGTTTAGCGCTCGTCTGGCTGTTCGAGGGCTTCTATTTATTCCTCATAGTCTTATGTTATATAATATATTTACTTAGCCCGTCACGCTACGCTACTAACTAGCGCCGCCGCCGGTACCTGAGCCGTAAGCGCCTAATTTTTTCATCCTTTTTGCCCGTTATACTTATCAACCCTTGCCCATATACCTAGCCTTCATCCTATATAGATAGCACTTATTTTTTTACTGGGGACATATTGAGTTTACTAGTCGCCCACCTTGCACTATAGTATATATCGTCTAGCCTGCACGTACCCATACCTTCACAACTTTACGTTTCAGCGGATCCCCCTTAGATAACACTAACTCACACCACCCCGTCGTTTCCTCCATTACACTCACTCGAACGTCAGGTCGTTATAATCCGCATTCACCCCTATATACTATACTACGACGTCCGTTGTGATGATTGTGCTTTTTGTTAAATTTAGCTTCCGGGCAATACGAAGGTAATGTAGCCGGTAGACCGGAACTGAGCAGGCGTCCTAGGATTCGCAGGTGAGACTACTCATTCTATAACCTTTCACATCATTATCTTGAGATCAGCTTCAGCTTTCATCCGCCCCGGGGAGGCGAAAATGGACGCCCCTCAATCCTTGAACAGAGACGCACCCGTGGGGCAGCCATTCTCTTTTCATTATTCGCTCTTTTTTTTTTTTTTCTGTCCTCTCTGACATTAGATACTGTTTTTACACTTTCCTTTATGCAGTACATGGTAACATTCCTCCCTTTTGGTCACAGCCTCGTTTTCATAGGCTCGTATACACCCAATTTAAACCCGGGAAACATCTTCTGGTCCCGCACCTTCGCCCTGCGTCTCGCGACGCGTTTTTCCTGCCCGCTTCGGGTAAACTTTTTCTTTCCCGCCCACCTTAAAGGGCACCGACTTGTTGAACGTGAAGCGCGGCGCTCCGCGTCCTCGTGGGCGACGCTCGAACACGTTGTCCGACCTGCATTATACAACGCGCCCATCGCCCGCACCCCGAATCATTGCCGATGCTCGCGGCTGCTCCACACCTGCACGCGCCGCCAGGCGTACAATTGGCGGCCAACTCGGCTCGCGCCGCCTTGCCCCTTCATCACACAGCGTGGACGCACGACAGGCGCGAGCGGGGGGGGGAGAGAGTGTGAACCATACCCCATCACAATCCCCGCCACCACTACCTGCCGCACCGCCGACGTCGCGGGTACTTAGGTGCGTCTGCCCATTACAAGGTCGATAAAGAACTCCTCGAAAATGAAACCAATACTGGACGGTTTTTCTAAATGGAAAAAAGATTTTTGCGGAACGAACGCGGTGGCGAATCTAGATTCGAGCGCGGTTTACAATTTCCCTAGTTTGCTGTTGTCATCCGTGGGAGACGACGACGGGGGGCTAGCGCGCTACGACGGCAGCAGCGGCGCTACCCGAAATCGCTATAACGTCGTAGGCGGTTTGACGAGCAATTTCAATAAGACCCTCCAAAACTTCGATGATATGTACGAAGAGAGTTTAGAAAAAATTAATAACGACGACGGCGTCGTGGCGGCAGCGGAACGGTCGAAAAATTCTTTGAGCGAGCTGTATAGAAAATACCAGCACAAATCGTCGTTCAGAAATAATTTCATCGACAGAGTATGTAAACATTACAGAGATATTCGAGGTGTCAGAATTTCGCCGGAATCTATGAAAATGACAATTTCCAATAAACAAATATTCTCCATCGTGGCCATGATAATCGGAATAGACGATAAAAACGCGGTGGATAAACGTCCTAGGTACGTCGACGTAGAAACCGATAACGATGATGATTTTCGGAGGAGAAGAATCGTGAGAGATTCGGATGCGTTAGATGAGGAAATCAAGTTAAACAGCGTTTTATTTCACTAGATATATGATAATGATTGCGTATGAATGTGAATAAATGAGTGTGCGTGTGCGCGCGTCTTTTTTTTTAAAAATATATTCTTTTGAGGCTAATAAAAAAACATCGTTTGCTTCATTCATTTATTTATGTATTTTTAATGCAATATAATCATTTTTTTTTTCATGTATTATTTTTTATGTATAAAATTTACTATGAAATTATTAATTAATAAAAAAAAGTAAGAAAAGACAAGTTTTTTTTAACACCTTTAATAATAATAATAATAATAGGCGACATATTTTACAAAAGAATTTGTAAGTAGTCTTCTACGCATTTCATTTTATACTTTCGATCGGTATTTCCTTTTTCGAACAAAAAAATTTCTCCATCTCTTAGGCCGTAGTTGAATACTCCTCTGGGTCTGCTTTCCAGGTTTATGAACTTCAAGAGGATCACTTTTCTAAAAGTTAAGAAATCTTTAAACCTAAGATTAGGATTGCGTTGAACTGTTTTCGTGAATTGGTTTATAAATTTCATCAGATTGCTCCTATTATCGAAAACTAAAACGGCTTTCGATAAATCTTTCGCGAATCTTTCGATTATTAAATGATTTTTACCGATCAAATATTTGATAGGATTACCGTAATTTCCTAGCAATTTATTTATTATAATGTGAAAAGTTTCGTCGGGCATCGACGCCGTAGTGTATTTACATTCGAGCAAGAGTTTACAGTTGTTGTACTTTCGTTGCGTGTGGAGATCATTTTTGTATTTGATATTTTCCAAAATACATCGAAGTCGATGTAGGATCGCGCTATTTTTGTCGATTTTCAAGTCGTCTAACGAGTGACCGTGAGGGGGATGCTGAAATTCCAAAACTTTCACCGGATGCATCACGAAACTATTATCCGCTATATTTTGCTTTAATACGTAAAGGTTTTGCGTCTTTGGATCGAATGGAAAATTTTCGACGCACAAACCATCTGCGTTTATATAACATTGATCGCTATTACCGTCATTCGTTTCCGGATCGTTCCTTTTTTCCGGCCACTCCCGATGGTATTTTTCCCTCCCTTTTTCTATTTCCTCGTCGTCAACAGAATTATAAACATAAACCTTTTTATAAAATCTCGCCGGAATTATATCTCGATCGATAAACTCTAAATTCGACTCTCCGAAAAATATTTTTAAACATTCGAGATACATATCATTTTCTAAATTCTCGCAACAAGTTTCTTCTCTCGACCAATCCGTCGCTGATGCGGAATTACCGATTTCCTCCTCACCAGCGGCGTGAACGAGCCTTTCAAATTCGAAGCTTTCCATTTTTTTAATTTTGTTTCTTTCGTTATATTCGTCGTGGTGAAGTGGATTCGATCACTATTATTATTTTGTTTCGAAAAAAAATACTATTTTATTTTTATATTTATTTAATATTAATTTATTAAAATACAGAAAAAAATTTTTTGTAATATATTTCGAAAAATAAAATAACAAAAATTTTTTTTATATATATATTCAATATACATTAAAGAATTTTTCCTTTTTTTCCGCGTACCCTTTTACGTTTTGAACTTGGTGATATTCTTCTTCTCTTCCCACAAAACTGATCCTGAATTCGCCGTCGTGAATTTGTATCTTGTGGATGATTCCATCGTTTCTTTCGGAATTAAGATACCGATAGAAATCTAGTTTCGGTTTAATTAGGTAATCGGCTAGTCTCGCTCCGACGAATTTGTTATTCTGGTAAAACCTTTTTATAAAACTTCTCTTATCCACTAAACTATCAAACTCCAGCACGACTTTCGACGTGTTGTTTCTATCTCCCAAAATCTTTATTTTTTCTACAATATGACTAGATCCTAATCTTCTTATTAAATGAACTACTTCTTCGCGATTACTAGGATCCATATTGTTGATCGATTCGTGCTCTAAAAACATTTTCTTGTTGTGGGGCTTTTGAAGATTCGTTTCCAATCTAATTTTCGCTAATTCTATTTCTTCCTTTATCGATTTAATTTTTTCCAAAATATCTTCGCAATCATCATCACGAGGGTGTATAGTCGTTGAACAATAATGGTCTATCGGAGAGGATGGTTGAACGAAATTTAGGGGGTAAGTTGAAACCGCACCGGTTTCTTTATTTTGTACGACGAACCTTACGCGTTCTTTTTTGGGATCTATTTCATATTTTTCGACGCTTAAATGCACTACTCGGTCTTCCTGCTGCTGCTGTCCCGACGACGACTCGTTTAAAAACGCGTAGAGTTTGATATCTATTTTCAACGACGGTTCTCTACTATTGTCGAAAGGGGAACGTCGTCGAGAAAATTTAGCCGCTTCAACGTTTTCAGCTTCATCGGTGAAAATGACATCGCCGTCTTCGTCAACGTTGTCGTATTCGCTACGGCAGCTGTGGTCGTCGTTTTCGATGAAATTATATTTCTCATCGACTCCTAATTTCGTAAAGCTTTTCACGACGTCGTCGACATTGATTCGTCCGTCGCCGCCGCTCTCTTCCCCATCGACCTCGATCATATCTTCGTTTTCGGGTGCGCTATTCATGTTTATTCTTACTTTTTCAATATCGATTATTTTAATAATTCGACGATTCTCTTCGGCGCACCAAAATTAGTTTTTTTAAATACCAAAAAAAAAATAAATAATTTATATTTTATTTATTAACAATCTCATTATTCTAATAACCGAGCGGCGAAGTGACTACGTTTATATATATAAATATTTTAAAATTAACCAGAAGAGAAAAATCAAAATAACGATTTTAAAATTACTTTTATACCTTTCTTATTAAATACAAATAGATGACTATTATACTAATCCGAATTCCACGAAAAAAATTACGAGATACGTAATCGCGAAATCGCTTAAGAATGACGAAAGACGAAAAAACCTCGACAACGACCAAAGGTCAAGCTGTTTATAACGTATCGCTTTTTAAAAACGCAATAAAAACGATATTGGATCTGATATACGAAAGAAGAGCTTCGGAATTAGAAAAGGCGTTATACGAAAGCATTATTATAAAACTTCATTACAGAGTCAACACTTTAATATTCCTAATAGGATTTTTAGCCGTTTCCCATTCGTGGTACTACGATTCAAATTTAGCTTGCGTTTCCCATTATAACGCCGAACCTGCGTTGAAAGAGGAACACTTTTTAAATATTTGCTTATCCTACCCCTATTCAGAAACTGGTCCGAATAAACATTTTATACTTTTTTATAAGTGGGTTCCTTACACGCTCATTACCGTCACCTTGATAAATTTCTTTCTCTTAAAGGCCACAATGCGGAAGTACTTGCGCGTTGAAGAAGACAACGATACCGGTTTGTGCGCGTTTATCGACCATTTTTATTCGCCCCTCACCGCAAATTCTCGAGATACCATTAATCGTAGGCAGACACAAACGAAAACTAAATCGCAATTCTCAACCGTACCCGAAAAGAAAGAAAAAAGAGAAACCAGCGTTGGTAATAGTGGCGATATCGTTAATATAAAGAAGAAATGGGAACCAACAGAAGCGAGGGTTCGGATAGAGGGAGGGGATCGAGATGACGAAAGGAGCGAGAATCGGTCGGTTAAGGACGTTTTGTACGTCGACGACGAGGAACGTTGCGCGGAGTGCGTGAAAACCTTTTTGATAAACTGGAACGGGTATTCGCATTTGTTCTACAACTACCTAATTTCCGTATTTATTTGTCTATGCTCGGATATATTTTATTTTTTTTTCCTAAATTTCGCTCTGCAGGGAAAGTTCTGGAATTACGGTTACATCTCGTTTCCTTATATCAAACACGCGAGAAAATTTACCGACCCGATGTCAAAAGCGTTCCCCCCATTCGTGAAGTGTTCCATGTTCGCGAACTCTTTCGTTTTAATGAGCGGGAGAGAAGAGGAATTCGGGTGCCATTTACCGCTAATGGAACTGCACGAGAAAATATTTTTGTTCATTTGGTATTGGTTGGTAATTTTAATTACGCTAACCTTCGCTTATTCCTTTTTCGTATTACCGGTAGCGTGGTTGATTCCATGGACTAGAAATTGGATTCTCGCCAAGAAATTCAAAAGAAAATTGCCGACAATTTCCGAGAAAAAAAGCCACTCGTTCGATCAACTCTTAAAATTGGGGAACGTCGGGGAAACCTTCGTGCTCGATCGCATGCTCGAAATATTTTCTAGGACGAACTATCACTTCGAAGATTTTTGCGAAGCGCTCGTTAACCAACGCAATCTTAATATTTTAAAAAATCTTCCGAACCCAGTGGATAAAATTTTATTTTTTTACAGTTATAAAAATAAATATAAACATTCTTTGGAATCGGAAATGAAATAAATTACGTTTTTAGCGGTAAAAAAAAATACATATACGCATACACGCGTATAATTTTTTGTCGTCAAATTTTATAAAAAAAAATTTAATTTATATTTTACTTTGATTTACATTTTTAAAAGGTTGAATAAAAAAGTTTAGCAAATAATTTTAATTGTTTTATTTTTAAGAACCATATTATTACCAATGGGGATTTTCCTATTAAATAAGCAATTCCATGCGTAGAAAGTTTTATTTATTGATTGAATTTATATATATTTAACAATTATTTAATTTTTTATGGGTTTTTATTTATTCGTTTGCGATGTATAATATTACCAAGACAAAAATGAAATGAATTGAGAACTTTTACGAACTATCGTCGTGATAAAATGGAATGTCCCGAAATTATTGAAATTTTTTTCAAAAGACATGATATTCTCGAATCGAAAAACGAGTTTTCTTCGAAATCAAAGACGCAAGAAGAACGAGATGAAGAATGTAGCACGCCAACAAAGACGGAAAATATAGAAAAAGTTAAAGGTCCGAAATTAACTGATGAAGTAAACAAAAGGAAGAGGAAACTAGCGAATCAGGAATGCCAAGAAGAGCAAAACGACAAACGAAAGCTCATCAAGTTGGAAAACGGCTCTGCCGAGATAGTTCATCAACGACAATCTTCCGATGTTGATCCTGAAAGTGATGGTGAGTACTTTTTTGGTTTCTACCTTTTTGGTCATGAATAAAAATATATTATTTAAAATAATAATAATTTTTTTTATCTGCAGAGAGTGAGGATTTGAAGGAAGAACTGCAAATGTGCCAATGTGACCATGTTTGTGATTGCCTTTACAAATGTTATAATAGAAAAAAATGGTATACCTATTACGAGAAGAGCAAACCTGACTTTTTAGCCGAATTTGATACAGTGTTAAAAGACAAGGAGTAATAAAAATAAAAATATTTTCAAACGTTTATTTAATTAAGAACATAAGAAATCTTTTTAAAACTATATCTGAAATATATATATATATATATATATATACTTTTATAAAATTGATTTATTTGGAAGCAGTTTAGAACAAAATCGCTTTTCCCAAAAAAAATAGTTAGGATTATTTTTACTTATTATCCATCTCGATTTTTTCTTTTCACCTTGTGAAATATTTTCCTCAAAGGTATTTTGGTAATACGAATGAATTTTGCGATCATATTCAGGAAAAAATTCATTCAACGTTGTAATGTTATCCACGTTTCTATAGTGGCGAACTAGAAAATGTAGAGATATTTTCTGCAATTCAGAAATAACAAATTTTTCGGCTAAGCAAAAAAAATATACCGCGTTGTTTGTGTTAATATAATCTCGCGCAAACATGACTAATAAATTTGTGAAACGAGATAAGTTAAAATAGTTCGCTAAACATATAACTTCAGCGAAATTAATCGGTTTTCTGAGAAAATCTTCCTCTATTCTACCTAAAATTAAAAACTTGATCATAATCATTACAGAATCTGAACTAACATTATGGAGTCTATAAATATTTTTTTTATCATTCTTGATATTCGTTATCCCTGAATGAAGATTTTTCATCATGTGGAATACGTCATCCTCATCGGTGGTTCTTAAGGCCCTTCTATCAACAATGAAGATCTTTTGAATTTGTTCTTCCTCCTCTTTCACTTTATTTCCGACACCGTTTAAAAGAACACTGACACTGAAATCTAAAAAAATAATATATAAATATATATATATATATATATATATATAGTATATAATATATATAATACTATAATAAATATATATATATAAATATATATTATATAATATATTATATATATATATAAATATATTATATATATACTATAATATATGAAAGAGCTAACCGCACCGTGGTAAGAGTGGCTTGTGATTTTCATTTTACATTTTTGTAATGCATTTAAAATGACAAAAAATAAAAATTTGTTTAAACTATGGTATTTGAGTCGTTCAGAGAAGCATAGCGAGTTATCGTCTAAATGGTCGTTCATATTTTGGGCGCTTCCAATTTCTTTCACAAAACCTTCGAATGAGATTTTTTCTTCTTCGCAGCTGCTAAGAAACAACTTTGGGAAGTCATTCGTTCTTTTCAATAAAGACCTCCATCTATCTAGTTCGAGATTTCGGTGAACGCGGTATCCAAAACTCGCATCCACCGTGTTCTTATTTACGTCGGCGGTGAAGAAAAAACTAATTTCGTCCTGGGTTTTCATTGATTTAGCAATACTTGTAAAGTTTTCCTCCCCATAGGGCTCGAATTCTCTCTTGAATATTTTTTTACTACAATTAATTCCTTCGGGCGAAATATTCCAGGAAATATTCATTGGTTGGATAATCTCTCTCACTTTCAATTTCATAAAATTAGTAAATCGCTCGACAGTTCTGGATAATCCCATCCCGAGCTTTACTAGTACGAAGCAGTTGTAATTTATTTTCCTTTTTTTATGGGATGAGAGAAACGAACAATATTGGTTCATCAATTTTCTTTTCTTTCTCGTCATCGGAAACGACGATTCGGCTTCTTCTCGCGTTTCAAAGTTTTCGTAAGTTGGCGATCTTACGTCTTTCACTTTAAACGCCCGTAATTTGGAATGAAATAAAGAAGGGCTTTCCTTTTCATGTTCAAACTCGCGTAAACAACTCGGTGATCCATTCTTTAAAGAAGCGTCTAATTCTTTAAGGCCCTCGTAGAATTTTCCTTTGTTTTTGGGATTGCTCGTAGAACGAATCGTAATTTTTAGATGATACAGGTATTTTTGCAAATGACTTTTTATAGATTTTTTGCTTTTTTCTTCTTTAATCGAATATAATTTCTCTAGAGGTTTAAATTCCACGTAGATACAAATATCATCGACTTTTTTGTGAATGACTATTCTCATATAAACGTGGCATGGGGTAAGGATTTTCTGGGAAATTTTTACAAACTCCTCTTTATCGAGGTCTTTAAATGTTATGAACGCTGCCGCTCTGTCGGGTTCGAAAGCGGAATACGATATAAAACAATTTTCGTCGTTTTCGCTCTTATTTTTATCATTAGCGGCACTCTGATTATTATTATCATGCGTCTCATTGTCACTTTGAATGTTGTACTTATCACTTTCATTAATGCTATTATTCATTATATTTTTCTTCCTGGAAAATAAAAACGAGAATATTAAAAATAAAACAAACATAAAAAGAATAATAAATACTATTACATTAAATTGATGAGAAAACGCTCGATGAACGCTTTCTTCCATCGCACTCGCACTTTTTCTCGCGTCACCTCGACCGAAACTGATAATCAGGAGGGTGGAAGCATCAGTTTTTATACCGTTCGCCGCGTAAATTTTAAGCAACCAACAACTACAATTACCACCACGCCCCTTATGACGCTGTATAGAATTTTTGCATCGTCACCGCGAATGTTGTATTATACTGCTGGTTCTGCTTTGAAAAAAGGTAAGATGTTGTTGTTTGATAGTTTTTTACTTACGTAAATGAAATTCTTAATTATTATCCTTTTAAATTTTGAAATTAATATTATTATTTATTGAAGAATACGTAAGGAAAAATTTAACGATCTATAATCAATTATGAGACGTTTAAACTTATTTCGAAACCAAAATGTATTATTGTGAGCTCTTGCAATCGTGCCAATATTCATCGTATACTTCAAAAAAAATGTTTTGAAATGCGGTTACAATGCTTATTTTTAATTAAATTTATTTCATCTTTATTTAGTAAATTTTTATAAATTTAATAAAATTAATTATAGTAACTCGAATTATTATTATTATTTTATTATATTATTATTTTTCCCAGTTCGATAAATACAAATTTGGACATATTGCAATAGTGCAGGTTCGCTCGTTAGAATTGTTTGCAGAAACGCAGCACCCATTATCGACAATAATAATAATAACAATGAGTAAAGAGGGCCGCGTCATGATGTTAATATCTATTCATCCTGCGAGTGTATCTTATAAAACTTTACTTGCACTCGTGCGGGACTTTGCATCTGCAAAAGAGTTATTAAAAACCACGAGAAAGGAAAAACTTTTCCGAGCAAAAGTCCATGTTGAATTTTCTTCAGTTGATGAGGTTGAAGATGACGACGCTCGCGATGTGAATTCGTTATATTCTTACGACGAATGCCTCTTTCCAATTATGAAAATTCTTCGTTTCAAAATTGCCAAATTCTTAAGTAAAAATGAAGTTCAAAACCTTCTCAGTAACGAAGACGAAGTGACTATCGAAATTTCTGTCACCGATAAAAATAACGAGAAGAACCGGGCGCACGTCCATAAACGCACTAAACGAGTAATGGCTTCAGAATTCTTCGGAGTAGAGGAAAATGAGGTGAAAAGCGAGAATTCGGATGATTCTGTTCCTCGAGAATACGTTCCCGTTCTTTCTTTCGAGAATAGAAATAGACTGCTGAAAGGTATATGGAATCGAGTGGGTATCAATAAAAAGCGCATTATTGAAAAGTTGATGATGATGTCACCGAAATCGACGGCGAAAAAGAATTATTCCATCGATAAATGCTACGTCAGTTTAAATTGTTTTGATCACGATGATAAAAACCCCAGTCTCTCCGTAAATTTGCTCACTCTCAACTACAATTGTTTAGGGTGTAAAATTAAGGGAAAAATTAACGATCTCAATTTTCAAAAATTTATTTGAAAAAATAAATGAAATTTACCGATTTTTCTTTTACTTTACTTTAATCCAAACTGAATTTAAAATTTTTTTTCAGCGTCGTTTCTTTCTGTTCCGATAACAGGCGATTTTAATATATTTTCGTCGTCTAACTCCCAGAAGCCTCGAAAAGTCTCGATGCGCGACCCACCAGAATAATATTATATCTTCATAGAATGTACTAGTGAGAGAGAGATTTGTCGAAAATATAAAAAGAGATCCCCATCGATCTATTCTTTTTTTTATTGCGAGAATAGTACGCCAACCGTCGAGTTTTTAGTTGGTTTAGAGGAAAATAAAAGGAGTAAATGCTTTTATACAATTTATTTTTATTCTTTCACATGGACAAATGGTTTACATATACATATATGGTAGTTAATAATTCAAATTTTATTAAAACTATTCGAACGAAATTTTTTTATTTAATTCCTATACCCTTTTAATAACATTTCCCTTACATTTTGTTATAAAGAAAACTAGAAAACGGCAACTGCGCTTCTTCACCGTCCGCGTATACGCAGATGTCAATGCACTGTCCCATAATTTTAAGACCATTGTATTCACTTAAGTCGCCAGGACCAGGCTCGTAATATTCTCTGTCGCCTTTTGGGATAACATCTGTAACGATACAATCTCGGCCGTCGACGATTTCTTGTCCAGTGCGACCGCATTTTGTGTACACATGTGCGTAAACATACGGAGGCATCATTCCTTCTAGTCCGATATATATCGTTTCGTCGATAAGAAAGTTCATGTAAACTATTTCCTTCTCGCGTATTTCGAAACTCGTGAATTTGAAGTCTTTTTTAAATTTTGTGGTCTCATTCTTTAGACCTTGAATTTTTTTCAAAAAAAATGTCAGGACCTCCGTCTTCATTTTACATTGCTTAGATATAATTTTCTTGAAATGGATTCTTTTTCTCATTAAATTCGTTAATGGAATCCCATAATGAAAATAAGGGTACAAATTACCGCACACTTCTCTTCTTTCTATTTCTTTGGCAGCGTATGAGTCCAAGGTTGATTGAAGGAACAATATCAGTAATATAATAATCGATAGTTTCGTCATTTCTGCGGAACTGACTAACTCTCCAAACGTAGTCGTAGTCGATAGAAAAATAAAAATATGTGTCGGAAAGTTTCGTTTAAATAAAGTAAAAATTGGTTGGTCAGCTATTTTTAAAAAATAAATTTATTTGCTTTTTTTATGTCGTTTTATATTTTTTAAAATGATTCATTTTTTATTTTGTTATAACTTGAAATTTTTTAATTATTATTATTTTAGCCCCCCCCCTTCCCTTATCAAATCCCGTTTTCTATCTTTCTAATAAATTATTTTTAGGGGTAACTATTTCGATCGAATAATATTATTTTCGAATCAAACGAACGACCATTCCCTGTCGCTCGATTCTCTTTACTCTTTCTAATAACTAAAAAAAAATTATACAGACCGATAATAGATGTCGGCGAATTTTGAATTAAAACAACCGACCGACGAATACGTGATTAAATTTTACAGCATAATTATCGATCATTTATTGCGGCAAGTGTGCTTGGCGAGCTGCAAACCGAATTCCGTTTTAAATTTGGAACTCGGGTACGGGGGTTTAAAATTATTCGAAAATGAATATTTGAACGAAAAAATAGTTAAAAGGTTGAGGTTTCTTTTTTGGTTAACAAAAAAATACGATATCCGATTAAATATGTTTTGCGAGAGCGGGGGAAACATTATCGGTCTAGCGAACTGGATCCTTTTTTCCTTGTGGGAGAGTTGCGCGCGCTGCAAGAGGGCCTCCGCTGACGCGAAAAGAACTCCCGTAGAGTTAACCTTTCGTCAATCGGCGGCAGAAACCGACGATATCGAGATGTTAGATAAAAGATACGAAGGCGTTTGCGATTTTATTTGGGAAAACGCGTGCGCGTCGTGCGTGGAGGCGTTTTTGATACTAAAGATCGCTAACGACGGATTTATTTCGTCGGTTTACTCGGATTTGGAGGACGATTGCCGCGACGGAGGGGAGGGAGGAGTGTGTAAATTTATCGGAGCCTTTTCGAATCTGGTGTTTAACAACGGCAAAATGGTATTATCCCGCTTCGATAAAGGGCGAAGAGGCGCGTTGAAAAGACTACTACAGCAGCAGGCTCAGCGGCGGGGACAGGGTTTCTTACCGCAGAGAGATATTCGGTACGTTCAGAAGCATCATTTCCCTTCGTATTTGAAAACCTTAGTCGCGTGTAAAAATAGTTTCGAGCTATCGTTCTTAAAGCTACGAAATTCCCTCGGTGAATTTTTGAGAAATAACGAGAAGAATTACGAAACTTTCTTTCGTGGCGGTGGTGAGGGAAAAGGAGTTAACGGGTCGTTTTCTTTAATTCCGGTTTTGTATTCAAAATCATTAAGGAAATGCGTTTTTGTCGAGATGAGAAGTCCGTTTAAAATTAATGATTTTTTACGAGGAAATCGAATTTTAAACATCGTTGATTCCGCCATGGATTTTACGGGCTGGTTCAAATTGAGCCGAGATATCGTTGATGTACCGGTGTTTTATGGAAGAGGATTGAATTTCGATAACGTAAAGATCATTCGAAAGTTAAAATCGGGGGATAATTTTTTATTTTGCTACACGTTTAATCCGGTAAGCTTGTTCGAAAACGCTGGTGCGAACATCATCGGTGTCGTGTCCATACCGCTTTAATCGACGAATCTTGGTCTTAATAAATATAAAAATAATAATTGAAATGGATGCATAGAAAAGAAACAATTTTTTTTAAATATTCGAAAAAAAATGGAAAATTTAGAGGAAAACAACGTCGACGTTGATCATCACGAATTTATCGTCGAAGATTCGAGAAGGAGCGGCAAAGAAGAGGAGGGGGAGGAGGAGGAGGAAGAAGAGAGCGCGAGTGGGACGGAGGAAGACGATGAAATTTTATCGCGCGAAGATGTTGATGAATACGAAGAAGTAAAAGATAATAAAGACGACGTAAGTGAATCGGATGATGAAAGCGCCGTCAGTGAGGAGGAGGATGGGGAAGAAGAAAAACGAAGTATCGCCGAGAGCAAATTAATAACTCTGCACGATGTTGAAAAAAAGCTTTTTTCGACTCTTTTGCAATCTATTAAAGATAACGCCGGCTTCGCTTTGGGGCGATATATATTCGCGATTATTTTCGACGAAAAGAAATTAAAAACTATCGCCGAAAAAAGCGACGACGATCGCCAATCTTCCATTCGACGCTATAAGGATTACTTGAAAAATTATTACATTTCCGCGATCAACGGTATTCTCGAAGATAAAAATAACGATATACGAACGTATTTATTCGAAGAAGCGCAAAACGCTTTCGAGACAATTAGGTATAATTCTCAATTTCAAAATCAAAGTTTAACCCAAATATTCATAAAGTATTTCGGATCTTGCTCTTTAAAAGCGGATGAGGGCAGGAAAGACTGCTTTCAGGATTTTATGGATAGTGAAACTGATTTCTCGAACGAACTGCGGTTCGAAATTTTCTTATTTTACTTGTCGCCTTTATTGTCGATAATAGATTTATGCGGGGGTCATAAGAATATGACCATGACGATGGAGTTGTTCGAAATTATCGTCGCGAGAATCCTCAATAATGATATTTTTAAACAAAACGACAGTGTAGGTATTATCAACAAATTGATCCACCCGAATGTTTGGAGAACGAAGGGAGGAAACGCGTTAATGGACGAAACTAAATTAAATTGGCTTCCTCCATACGAAAGAGATTACGAAAAAAACCGTTTGACCGATATCAAGGATTGTTTGTTCGATTCGCTATCGCGAAAGTTTGGTAATATTAAAATTTCTTCTTCGTCGTCGATCAACGCCAACAAAAATAAGAGCATATTGAATTGCTCTTCGAGGCAACTGCTGGAGTATTTTACGAAAAAAAGCCATCAACACGTTTCCGGGGGTAGCAAGAAATCGCGCAATTCATTCCTGAAAATCGATTTAGACGAGAGTCACATCGAAGCGATGGAAAAGATTATCTTCAATGTTCTTAAACACGAGGTGTTAGGAATCGGGCAGCCGGGGATATTCGTTAGCGTTTATAAAATAATTAAACGGTCCTTAAATTCGGGTAACTTATTGGAGCTAGCCAGAGGGAACCTTCTGGACACCGCTAAATTTCAATCCCTAGCCGCTCAAAAAATTCAACCCGGTGCCGTCAGAAAGCCTTATTGCTCTTCTTCCTCCGTTTCCGAGGGACTAGAAATATCCATTAAAACGTTCGATAACAATTATATATGCGAACTATTGAACGCGTACGAATCCGATCCCTGCGCTTTGAAAAAATTGGTGTTCAACCTATACGACGTCGCTACCAATCTTTACTTGAAATTGTCGTCGTCGTCATCGTCTTCGCCTCATTCTCCCTCATTTAACTTTGAAAAGGCCCGTAGCAACCCCGTCACCGTTAGAAAAACTATTTCGGGCATCGATCGTCAACATTTCGAAAATGAAGTTTTTATCTTCCTGGAGGAATTCTCGAAAGATGGCGTATGCGACGCCGACGACCCCGACGACGACCCCGACGAAATCGTAAACCTAAAAAAATCCACCGAATATTTTCCACGTTTCATGCACAAACTTTTTTATAAATCCCCTATTATCGATATCTTAAAAAAAATTATGGGAATTTACACACATCCCGTAACCGAAAATCGTCGCTTTACCGCGACTACTATCGAATGTTCTTCTTCTTCTCCTCGAAACGACGTTGCTGATATCGATAATAACGTTGGCGACAGCGAGGAGGTAAACGACCGCAGTAACGTAGAACGTAATAAGGGGTTTTACTTAATTTTATACGACGACGAAGATCAAGAACTACACCCGATAAAGACCGACAGAGATGAAGATGTCGATTTCTTAACTTTTTTTATTCATTATATAGACACGAAGGAAAACAAAAACATTTTCAGCGACATTTTCAATCGTAAAAGTACGCGAAACGCTCTAACGTCAAATTGCCATCGATTAAAAAAGATTAAATATAATAATAATGAGGCGATATTCTCTCACGACGATAGTCGTACCTTCGTGTCTCTTTCCGATTGGAAATGGGGCTCGAAGTATTGGGTCGTATCCATGAGGAATCTGAAATTAAAAATTAAAGCTAATACGAACGACTTAAAAGAAAAGGCGGACGTCCTTTGCCGCCACAGATTCGACCCGAAAGTATTTTCAAAGTATATAGAAAATACTCCTCGACGACGTCACCTAGAAGACGCAACGACGACGACGAGGAAATCTTTACCCATAATAGAGAGCTATTTGAAAAACGTATTGTTCCCGCAGAAAAATCCCCCCGACGAAATAAAATTTTTAAACAGAGAAGACGAACGGGTGTTTTTGAAAATATTTCGTTTCGCTCAAAAAGTTTACGATAACCTAAAATCGATTCTAAAATTATTCTCAACGTTGATTTCGTTACTAGAAATAGCCATGGTCGCGACGATAGGAACTTTCGATAACGAGGAGCGTTTCTTCGACTCGGATCTTTTCGACGAACTAATAGACCCCGTCGGGGAGCATCTCGCCGTAATTTCCTCTTGTCATTTTTCTGCAACGGTCAACGAATACTTATCCAAAACGCCAAATTTGGGGGAGAACCCGAATAATACTAATAAAATAAATAATAAGCGTAGAGCCGCCGCCGTCGAGGCGGATTCGTTCTTCGCTTCGAAATATCGTAAAAAGAACGACGACGCAAAACCGAGATTTGGTATCGGCAACGTTTCGAAGCGGAATTATTTAGACGATTTGTACGATAACCTCATCAATTCGGAGAAAGAAGCTTCGCCACCAAATTCTTTTTCGAACTCGGAAAAACCTCGGGTGGACGATGACGGCGAAAAGGAGAAAAATAAAGACCTTTACTACTTAAACTGTTTGAAAGAAAAATTTTTGTAAGCAACAATAACTAAATAAAAATACGCGTGTTTTTACGTTACTTTTTTATATCATATTTCCCTTAAAAAAATATTATATACACGATACGCTCCACGCGATAATAAAAAATATATAATATCGCCAATGAATCATACTGTCGTAAACGATTGGAGGAAACATTGTAAAAACGCGCTGGGTACAAATTTCAAAGATCTAATTAAAGTTTCTGAAACCCAGATTATAAATAATAATATTAATTTAGCGTTCATCACCTGCCTGTCTTTCTTCGGTTTCGTCTTTATTATCGTCCTCTGTTTCCAGTACAGGAAAAAATTAAAAATCGAGTCCGATAAAGTAGTTTGAAAATAAATCTAAGTTTTTAAGAAAAGTTTTTATATTCTTTTATTTCTTTCTCACAATAATATACGAAAAAATGGACTCGAGAGAAACTCTTTCAAAATCAACAGTCGACGAAGAAGATACGTCACAGACGACCTCCGTTCCCGTTACACTCGGTATCGCGTCCGCGGAAACGTCAGCGGCTGTTGTTGCTGCTGTGACAAACGTATATGATGATGAAGAAAAGGAATCGACCCAACACCATAGCATTAAAAGCGCTTTTACCGCAGCGAGCGTAGCTCACAAATTGAGAAAGAATCTATCCGATCCCGCCAACGCAAAAAAGAAATTTGACTATGATAATAAAATCGAAGGCGCCGCCGCTTTTAAAAATAATATTGAAGAATCGTCGCCTGAAAAAAACTTCTCTAAAGACGAACTCGCGGAAATAACGACCGCCCCTCTCGAAGAGGAAACACCGTCATCTTCGTTGTCATCGTCATCGTCATCGTCATCGTCATCGTCATCGTCATCTTCATCGCCATCGTCATCGTCATCGTCTGCGAGCTCGTCACTTTCGTCGCGTTGGCCACGGTCTTCATTTACACTAGTTTCACCATCCTTATCTCCTTCACCCTCGTCTTTTTCGACCTCTAGTGGGGGGGGTTACGAAGTCGAAGAATTAGATGCCAACAATAATATTTCACGTGTTGGAGAATAATTTTTGGGGGGTAAAGCGAAAAATGTAATCGATGATAAATAAATAAATTTTTTTCTGAATACTTTTTTTTACTATCACCTTTGTTCTTTCGAAAAAAAATCCAATTAACGAATCATTTATAAGCGATGGCCTCCTCCTCCGAAAAACCCACTCACACCCCTCCTAAAAAACCTCTTAGGCGCGTTGCTAACGTCTCGTCCAAAGAAAAACTATCCGAAACCTCGCGCAAATTCGCCAATGGTTCGTCGATATGCAATAACGCCCCCATCGGCGATAGCTCAGGCGAAGAAACGGAACCCGCTAGTAACGATTCGTCATCGGTGCGCGATTTTATGAAACACCTGCTTACCGATAACTACGATTATTGCGGATGGTGTAAAACTATTTTGAAGCAACGCTGCGGAGAGTCGCCCGAGTTCTCCGATTTGATATTCAACACGGTAAGCGTAATGATTACCACGTCCGCGAACGAAGAATATGATGAAACGCTCGCGAATAAGACCTTAATTCACAATTTAAAGTACGGGAAAATAGTCGACTTGAACGAGGTTTCTTCCGAAGGAGATATAATTTATCGAACGTTGTCCGAAATTTTCGACGTTTTCGACGGAAATGGTAACGGCCGACCCCCCGCATCAACAGCAGCCATAACACCCTCGAGCGCGTCGAAAGTAAATCCCAATAGTGCGATCGATATATTAAAGTGTATATCGGAAAAGGACGTGGTAAAAAATAATCTCGTCGAGAACGCAAAAATTATCTGCTTTAATATTTGCAAATATTTTGAAAGGTGGGGCGACGAAGGCAACGGCGAGGATGGCGGCAGCGGCGGCGATTCTTCCGTAAAAGGAAAACCCGTTGATACTGAGCAACTGGCACGGATCATCGACGTTTCTAAACGAAGCCAAGAGGACTCGATTAGGTATTTTTTTGTTCCCGTTAGCGGAGTGGTTTACAGCGCGAAAAATAGAAAGGGCGGTCGTAATTCCGTTTCGGTTTATACGATAACGCTGCTAGGCAACGCGCGCGTCAATGATAACCTCGAAAGCTGTTTGAAAGTCAATAACGATCGCAATTTAGTGCAAGTTAATTTTTCGCCAGTATTCGAAGATTTAGCTATCGCGGAAAGGGGCGTTGGTGCGGAAACCATTATGAAATGGAAATTGGGGGTGAACACTAATTTGATGTTCGTCGATCAGATCGTAAGAGACGAAATTTACGTTCCTCGGGAAGAAGTTAGATTCTCTTCGTTTTCCGTCCGAAATTTCGTGACATTTTTAAATTTGGAAGACGAAACCGACATCATCAGCGATTTTTCTTCCACCTACGTTCCAAGGGTTGAATTTTTTAGTAGAGAGCGCTCATGGCTACGCGTTTTAGACCATTTAGTGAAAGAGAGGGTAAATGTCTTCGTGGAAGAGGAAAAGGGAAAGCTTTTCTTAGATTCGGTAAAAAAAATGTGCGAAAGAGAGAGAGCGCTGGAAATCCTGAGAAAGCGTTTTAATGATAAGAGAAACCTCCTTTCCATTAAAAGATCTCCTTGTTTAGTTCTTAAGATGCTAATGGGAGAACGAGCTCGACAATTTTCAGACGATAATTTAACGACATACGTAGGAGAAATGTTTAATGGTTTCAGACGACATTAGGTGTCTTTTTATTTAAAATTTAATATTTTTTTTTATAAATTTGTACGTTTTATTTCCTTATAGTGTTTACAGTTTGCTTATATTTATTTCAGGTTAATAAAAATTGCTAAGTAAAATCATTTATTTTGAACCATTTTCGGTACAAAGATGTCAACAGATAAAAAATAAAAATGTAATAAGAAAGTAACAATAATATGTTTCCTACGAGGAAAAATAATATTTTTTAAAAAAGAAAAGAAAAACATAAAAGTTGCATCACGATTTCAATCATCGAAATATGCACGAGAAATTCGTTGTTAATACGCACGCACGCTCGCTCGCTACAGAAAAATATATTTTTTAAAGATAAAAACAATTATTGAACCATTTTTCTTATAAATGACTCATCGTAGAAATACGCACGAGTAATTTTAAACAAATAAATAATATTAATTTTTTTATAAAGAAACAGGTTGCATCTTGTTCTTGTAATGAGTCATCATTAAAATATACGTGATTAATTATTTCTTTTGATCGCCCTTTAGTTTTTAAAATAAAAAAATAATAATATAATTATTTAAAAAAAAAAAAACAGGTTGCGTGAGTCATCATAAAAATATGCAGAGCTAATTATTTCTTTCGATCGCGCTTTAGTTTTAAAAATAAATAAATAATAATATTATTAATGTTCAAAAATAAAAAAATAGGGGATATGAGTCATCATTAAAATATGCGGAACTGATTATTTCTTTCGATCGAGCTTTAGTTTTTAAAATAAATAAATAAAAATATTAATAATTTTCAAAAAAGAAACAAGTTACACGAGTCATCATTAAAATATGCGGATCTAAATATTTCTTTCGCGGCACGCGCTTTAATTTTTATACGAGTAAATTTTATTATCATTTTTCCAAAAACGAAACAAATATTGCACCTCGTTCTTATAATGAATCATTTTCAAAATATAAAGTTCTTTCGCGCGCGCGCTTTTAATATTTGCGATGGAATAAATATATTTTGGCGTTAAGAAAACAATATTTTTTTTTAATTTTTTTATTTTATTTTATAATAACAAAAATTATGATTAATACGTCGGATCGCACACCTGCGAATTTGATGCTGATGCTGATGCGTGCGAAAATTTGATATAAAAGGAGAAAGAAATCGTAATCGATATCAGATAAGCTCGGTGATTAAAATAGATCTTGGACGTTCCAGAAGAAGAAGAATTAGAATTTGCATCACTCTCGTTGTCATGTTAATCCTTCTCGATATCGCCTACTACACGTACATAAAGTAAAGAGGTTCGAGTTTCTCTCGGGATAGTAAAATAATAATTTCTTATTTCAAATTGTCCTCCGAATCTACGTAATTAATAAAACGGAACTTATAATTTTTTTTATATAGATCGTTCCTTACGCGAAGAAGCATGGAGTTCCACACCAGATGTTTTTTTTCTAAAATAAGGCCGCTAAATGTCAATCAGTCGGACGAAGAGGAAGAGGCGGGCTACGGAGTGAACGTTGAAAGAACCCGAAGAACAAATATTAACGATAAATTGAAAAAATTAGAAGAGGAGATTTCAAAAATTCAAAAAGAAAGTAAAAATTTGGGTATAGTTAAAAAAAGTGAACTTGAAAATAAAAGGCAAACTAATAATAATTTTAATATGAACAGCGGTGTAGACGAAGAATCCCAACGAACGATTCTCAAGACGAGTTCCCGAGAATACGACCCCAACGCCTTCGAACCTTGTTCCGATAAAAATGAATCCTTAGTGCTTAAAGCCTTAAATAATTCTCGCAATAATTCGAGGAAATTAGAAAAGAACACTAATGATATCGAGGAACTAAAAAAACGACTGAACGAAAAATCGAACTTGATCTTAAAAATGGAGGAAGAACTAAATCTTTTGAAATCTTTCCTATGTAATCAAATTTCTACCCCAGCGGAGAATATATCTATTCCTAGGGACAATAAAACTTTCACGAACCATCCTATTATTATTACTACTGCTGCTACTGCTGCTACTACTAGTACTACTACTTCCACCTCTGAATTAAGTTCCACTTCTGAATTAAGTAAACAAAATTCGTCTATCGGTGTATTGATGATACCCTTAGAAAAGACAGCAACAGCATCATCATCATACTCAACTAAGGCGGCTCGCGATTCGAGTTTTAAAGTCGAAAAAAGAATACATAATTCAACAAATTTACCACCGAGCAAGAGAAAACACTTAATGGACCGCGATCAGGAACAATACTTAAATCTTGAGGAAATAAATCGGGATGCGTTTTCCTACGCTCCTATAGCCCGAAGACAACAACGATGCAAAACTACAAGCGAAGTTGAAAATCACGAGTCTTCTTCCTTCGGAATCATTCTATATCATTATTCAATCGAAAAAAAGAACGACGTTGAATGTTTTAAGAAAAGCGTGGAATGTTTCGTCAATGAATTAGAGAGACGTTGCAATAATAAAAAACTACCGAAATATTTTCGGGCTACTGAATTCGACGACACGAGCCATTCAGCGCTCCTAGAATTTCGTACTCGCCTCGAGCGAGATATATTTTACTTCGTAAGTAAATATTACTATATCTCAAGGCGCGAAGAACCGTTAATCGAGCTGTATGACCCGATGGAAGCCAGATTCGAGTTATACCAACATTTAAAACGACAGAAGAGCCAGAGAATAATTTTAAATTTTTCTTACGAGTGGGGCACTAATGAATTTCAAATAACATTTTCTGGAGACCCACATCTCAGCACTCATACGGTTTCTTCCATCACAGATTACGTGGAATTACTGAATCGTCCAACAATATTAGGACAGCTAAGGCCCGCTGCTATTCCTCCTCCTCCTCCTAATACCTGGAATTATCGCCACTATCAACAAAGGGGAGGTTATTGGGCTCACTAATTATTAATTTATTATAATAGATGATTAAATATATTATTATATTTTATAAAAGGTATTTCATATGACCGCATTTTTATTTCAAAAAAGTATTTTCTTATACTATTCTTTTTACGATAGCATCTTTTTCTTCGAGGTAAATAAACATATCACCACTGATATAACAGATTTCATCATCGTTTATTTTTATATCGTTTTTGTTACACCACTGTAATAAATATAAATAAAAAATATATTTTTTTTATTTATTTTAATATCCTTGCTTTCAATACTTCTACTACCCCTAATGCCACCACGATGACGAATTTTAGGAAAAATAATCTTTATATAAAAAGCCTCGACGAGAATTTCAACAAATTTGTTTGTAACGAGCATCGCGAATACGATAGGAAGAGGATTATTCTTTACTGTTCAGTTATAAACAACATTCTCGGCAAAATACGGGAGATTAAAAACTCGTTCGGGGAGAAAGACGACGACGAGACCGACGATTTTTTTGAAAATGTTATCACCAAATATCTTCACGGGGTTCACGATCCTTCGCGGTTATATAAATTAATGGATTGTCTCTCGGATTCAACGATAAATATCGTAAATATTATTCGTCCCGATAGCGCGCACCACCACCACCAACTATTTTTATCGCCCGGCGGAACTAGCTGGATAAGCGGTTTGGGCGAGGGGGCGTTAAACAGCGAAAGAGTTCGATTGCTGAACCAGTTATTCGGAAACGGCGAGGCCGCTGACGAAAGCCCTCCCCTACCCCCGGTTAATAGCTATATCGGGGCCGGGAAATTTGAGCGGTCTAACGCGTTTATAACTCTTTACGCCTTACTTAAAGAGGAACTCGGCGTTGACCGAAAATTGAGCGAGCGGTATAGCGTAAAGTACGAAATATTCAAACGGTCCTCGAACGAACGGCGTAGCGATAACGACTCGATCGATATTTTCCCGAGGTCGATTCGAGTAAGAGAAAGGGATCTTAGGAATTTTCATATGTTGACCCAAAAAAAATTTTACGAAGTCCTAACCTCTCCCAGTGTCGCTATTTACGATATGTACGAAGTTATGAAAAGCGACCTCATATTTTCTTTCGCCTTCGAGTTCACCGTGGAGTTGAAACGACTGAATAACGAAAAGGAATTCGCGTCGTTGCCCCGATGGGAGGGGCGCGATCAAAACTATTACTACCGCAGCTTGCCGCCGCCGATCTTGGTTGGACTCTTGAAAGACGCGGAAACGTTTTACGAATATTTTAAAGGTACGAATCTCGAGAGAAACGAATTGATAATGTCGTGCGAGAAATTGCTCCGACAGTACTCGAAATTAAACGAGAACGTTTCCTATTTAGGGGCTAACTTTATTCTCGGTTCGGATAGAATCATCGTGACCACTTTAAATTTAATCGAAAACGAATTACTAAGGTATAAGAACACGTTGTTGACGATCAACCTGGAAAAGTTTTTTTCCGCCAAAGGTTTAAAACGAAAGCGTGAGATTGTAGGTGATGAAGACGACGACGACGACGACGAAGAAGAAGAAGAAGAAGAGGAAGATGGCGCGTATTCATCATCGTCGTCGACGTCGATAAATGAGACCCGCCGGCGACCACTGCAGCAACGACGAAATCAAAAGTCGCCGCGACAGCCAATTTCGAAGAAATTTAAGAAAAGTAATAGTGAAATCGATGATAATAAACAAAATAAGAAATTTAAACAAAATGAGGAAACCTCTCCAACCATTTTTTCGGCTGAAAATGAAAACGCGACGAAAACGAACCGGCTCTCAGAGGATAAAGAAAAAAGATCGGAAGAAGAAAAAGAGCTTGACCTTAACGGAGAGAGATATTCGCATCATAGAGATGTTTCTTCGAGAAAATCGCGTAATAAAACCTTGCCTTCTGAGGTCACTCTTACGCAAACTCACGAGGGCAGCAACCAGCAGCACTTATCGGCGGAAATTAATGAGGAAAATCTTAAGTCACCTAGTATGCGGCGGGGACGAGATGTACAAAACGAGGGAGGAGGAGAATTCGAGGAGAAGGGAGGAAAGCTAGGAAGAAAAACGACTAATCCTCCGAATCATTATATTTTTCCTGACCGGAGTAAATCTTCGCAGTCGAACGTTCTTCCACCGCCTACAATTCGTTCATCCGAGATCGAAAAAGGTTTGTACTCGCAAAACACTCATTCGGAAAATGAACATTTTCCACCCGCATTGATGCTATCGCAGCATCCGTCACCATCATTATCTCCAAGAAAGTCAGAAATATCTTCAACCTCGTATCGACCGATGCCAAAACCTACATCGGAACTACCCCAGGTGATTTTATCATCGCCGCCGCCGCCACCCTCACAGACGTCCCTATTCGCCACAACAACAACATCATCAATTATTGTCAATACTCAGCAAGACGAAGATTCCCTAAATCAACCACCGCCTCCGCCTCCGCCTCCGCCTCCGCCTCTGCCTCCGCCACCTCCGACACCGCTGTCTACAACATCGATAATAATCGATTCACCATCAGACGAAGTTTCCCTTAATGAAACGATCCAAAGCGAAATAGAATCGCTAAACGCATATAGTTTATCCTCAACGGAAGAATCGACGAAATCCGGTTCAATTAAAAAAAGGCTCGGTCGCGGTCGCAAAATACTAAGCTGGATGAAACCAGGAAAAACGAATAAAGCGAAGACGCAGACTCCTCCTTCGAGTGATCAAAGGGAGTTGACCCAGTTCGATGTAAAAAGTTTGTAAGATGTTTATCATGTGCGATATAAACCTGATACTCAAAGATAAAATGTGATAAAAACGTTTAAAAAAGGTATCTCCTTCGGAGAAAGAAGGTAAAGTTTATGAAAATGACGATTTCACGAATAGTTTTTTCGACACTATGGAAAAAAGGCGTAAGGCGTTTGCGGGCTCCCCTACGGAAGAGGGAAAAAAAGAAGAAGACGAAAGGGAATGGAACGACGACGATTAATAAATGAAATTTTTAACAAAAAATATATTTTCAATTTAGTGAAAGCAATAAACGATATTCATTCGATAAAAAAAAAATTTTTTTAACCACATCTCCATTTACATTTTAGGTATATAAATAAAATTGACAGCTTTTGGCGTAAAATCTTTATTATTTTTTAAACCTTTTTTCTATAAATTTTGAAAGGATATCGTATTCGGCAAAGAAACAATATCCCCCAAATTTCGAATATATTTCGCTGCGTGATAAAATAACGTTTTAGTACCAAGAGAAAAAACGTGAGCGTTCGGGATGCGATGCTTCATCATTTCGTGCTGCTCGGCCGTCCCGGCGATATATTCCACGATATATCTGATCAATTCGAGCAATAAATGTTGAGGTTCTTGACAATCCGAGATTAATTCTAAGTTCTTCGCGATCATCGGGTTGTCGTAAATTCGCTCTCCACCCCCGTGTACGTTTTGTAAAAACGACGTTATCTCGTCGCATTTGATTCTCTTATTATTCCTCCCGATCTCGGTTTTAGAAATTTCTTCGATTTCTTCGGACCCTGATACTTCGTCGTCGCAAGAATTAGACGACGACGACGACGACGACGAGGATGAAAAGAAATCAATAGGTCCCCTTCCGCCGGCGTCATCCGCTTTTTTATTTTTGCGCAGGTGCCAGAATCCCGCCTTTCTGGGCCTTGCCCCCCTCGCGTCTTTCGTTTCCAGGTGATCCGAAAGTTTCTTTTCGATGTAGGATTTCCAAACATTATCCACGGCGTGGTTCAAAGATATCTCTTCGTCTACATTTAAGTTTACCATCAGGGCCAAAACGATAGCCACGATATTGTAGACGACGAAGGAAAAATCGGCCTGACGCCGTTCCTCGAAAAATCCTGTATTACATCGCTTCATCGCTTCATACCATTTATTGTAAGAAAAATTTCTCCCGTTTTCGCTTTCGAAGAGTTCCGATAGGCATTTCGTGGCCGTTATTTCTAATTCCTTCGAATTCGTTTTGCCGCACGATTTGCACGACGAGGGTGTAGTCGACGAAGAAGCTTCCCTTCTCTTTAGAACGCGATCGAATATTTCCACGGGACACAAGCAATGTTCGCTTTCGAATTCGAGAATTTTATCGAGGAGAGAGTTTCTTCGCTTATATTCAAAATCCTCAATTATCGGTTTCGAATAATCGGTGCCGCAAAGGAGAGACCAAATAACTGCCGATACGCCGGAAAAACAAGTGGAGAGGAGTTTCGATAAATTGTAAAAACAAAATTCCGTGGCGAATAAGTCGTACCTTTTGTATTTCGTGTTGTAAAAAACCCTCGTCTCACCATTCCTGTAGGTCGGTAGGTTTTGCCTTTTTTGCAGCACCAATAATTTCGGGTCCTCGACCTCCTTTTTCTTTTTTCTTTTCAAAATTTCGGATACGATTGCTTTCTCGCGCGCTTCTAAAATCGAAGGGAAAAACACCATATCGACATCGGTTCCGTATAAAAGAATATGTCTCACGTTCGAAACGCACATCCTCTCGATCATATTTCTCCAACTGTAATCTCTAGCGTCTATTTCTTCGGAGTTCGGGGTGCGGAAATTTTTCGGAACGAAATATCTTTTCATACTCTTAGCCGACAATTCGTTATCTTTCTCGTTTAAATACGCGCTGAATGAAGATAACGGCGGTTCCTTCTGAGAGCGCGCCACCGCGATCACCGTCGACGACGGGGATCGCTCTTGCTCGCTGATCTCGTCATTGCGTAAACAAATTCCGTTTTTCGCGAATTGGCAAAATCTAGACATGTCGACATCCGCTTCGTTACTGTTGAAATTAGCGACGTAAACGCTCTCGAGGTTGAGGTAACGTATAAGGAATAACGCTATGTACGGTTCTTGCAAAAATTTTACGAGAGACCAAAATGGAATTTTCTCGCAAACCATTTTTAAAACCGTGCCCAAATACTGGTCGGGGATTCTATATACGCTACCGACCGCCTCCGCCGACAACGATGTTCCATCACCGCTGATATTCCTTTCCATTATACCTTTTAACAACACTGATAATCTATCGATTCTACCGTATTTCGAACGTTTCAATTTCCTTTTCTCTCGTTCCTGCTTTTTGAGCCCGATATATCCTCTATCGATGAAAAAAATTAAATATTTGATCGCGTCATTCGAGTCTGAATCGAACTTTAGAGATTTTTTTAAATCTTCGGCGAATCGCCATAGGAAATAAAAGTAAAAACTAGAAAGAAAATGATCGTGCAGATCCCCGAGACGCCGCCGCCGCCTCCCGTGCTGCTGCTGCTGCTGTTGTCGCTGTTCCCGATTATGGAAGCTGAGAATATTCTTCTTCGTCTCGTAATCGTAAGCCAGGAATTTGGATTCCTCTTCGGGTTTGTAGTTTAAGAAATTGGTGAAAATATACTCCTCGAGCATTGAGCGCTCTGGAATGTGTTTTAAAAATGAATCCGGTATATTATTTTCTCGAAATCCATCATCGTTCGCGTTTATCTCCTCTCCGTCGCACTTCCATAAAGCAAACTTTTTATCATCGAGGTCGTATTTGCATCTTTTCGTGTAGAAATTGATGAGCGGTGTCAACGACATTTTTGCGCAAAATAATAGCGCCGTCGCGTCCAGGCAAACGCAGGTGTTCTTTTTATAAACGTCTTCCATTAGATTTTGCAATTGGGTTTCTTCCTTTATATCGAATATTTTTTGCGAAATTACGGAATCTCGGTCGAAATACGGGTATCCTTTGTACATTTCGAATCTCTTCCCCTTTCTCTTTGGCAAATATCGTTGTTCCGATAATTCGACGATCTTGTGCATTAGACTGAATCCTTTTAGAACCCCCATGGTGAACTTCTTGCAGTGGCTAGGTTATAACGAATAGTATTCGGGTTATTATACGTTCCGCTTTCCTATTCGGTGATAATGTAATAATTAATTACTCGTTCTTTTATTTTTTATTTATTAATTTATTTATTTTCATAGTTAATCGACTCTCGATGAGATATTATAAAAACAAAACTAGTTATATCGATTTAGAAGGTTTATTTCGTCGGCGCAAAAGTTTTATGATATTGATTGATTAATAATTAATAAAGGAAAGTTAATTGAATGGAAACAAATTTTAGTAAGCAAGGTTTATTTCGTCGGCGCCAAAATATTATGATATTACTTATTAATAAAAGAAAGTTAATTAAATAGAAACAAATTTACGTAAACAATATAACTCAAAGCCAATTACATATTTTTGGGATTTAAAATTTGACCGATGACGTCATCGCCACACGTTTCGGGGATGAACTTATTTTCTTTTCCGGTATTCGGAGAGCTACTTATCGGCCGGTGATGCGATTATGAGATTCTAGCCTTTCCTCAAGATTTTGTTTTTCGGATAAAAGGCGGAATCCGTCAACGTTCTCTTTTTTCCCGTTTGAGTATTTGGCAAAACTTTATTATTTTCTTGCTGCCCGCTGGCGGCGCCATTATCAACGCTCAGAGATTCAGTTTTTCTCTTCGCGTTTTCTGATTTTTGGAAAAATAAATCCCGACGGGAAGGGGGGTCAATATCCTCTGGCGATTCTGATGAAATCCCTATCGCGTTCTCGATTCCGATGTTCGAAATAACAAAATCAATTTTCTTCTCTAAAGTATCTTGCCTATCGTTCAAACTTTTAAAGCTGGTTAGGATTATCTTTGAAAACTCTTCCCTCATTCTTCTTTTTATTTCTTCGAGATTCATTCTCACGTTCGTTTTCACGGTCTCGGCGTCTTCCTTTATGCTATCCATATATTGATCGGTGTTTCTCATTATAAGGTCGATTTCGGAGTCTAAATTCATTTTTATTCGTTTACCTTATTCGATTATTTTTTTTTTAGTTTGGATTAGTAAAATATATATATATCTATTCGTACCTGAATTTTATTAAAAGATTTATTATTATTTATTAATAATATTATCACCATCATTAATCGTGCCTAGACGAAGTACGTTTATTGGTTCACCATATTTACTTCGCGCGCGAGATCGTGACCTTCGGGAACATGGGGGTGTTTTACCGCGAAAATCGGTAAATCTTTACGGTCGATTTCGAACGAGAGTTTAACGTATTCTCGAAATATACGCTCGTCCGTTAGCAATCGACCTATACGGTTTAATATTGGATCGTTCATACGCGAAATCCGCGAAAGAAGATACGAAAGCGGTACCCCTCCCCCGTCGTCGTTGTCACTTTGAAGTAAGACGATTTTGTCGTAATCGTTACTAGCAACGAAAATTAGGTATTTGAAGTAATTCGATATCGCGAAGGTGACGTAGTGCAACCAAGCTTCTTCGTCGGTACACAACGGATTTTTCAATTTTTCTCTAGCGCATTTCAGTAGCGCGGCGAACGTCAAAAATTCTCGGCCGGAAACTCTTAAAATTTTATTTCGCGTAAGAGGGATAGCGTAGTCTAAACCGCTTCTGGTTTCGAGGTGACGCCGGCGGCTACGAAAAATTAAATAGAAGTGAACGATCATTATTACGAACACGCTAAAAATCGTATAGGCGACCATCAGGGAAAGCAGCTTATCGAACGTCATTATTAGGTGGTCGCTGAAATATGAAAAAAATTAAGGATGTTGTTATCATTCATATTATATTATTATTATTTATAGGTAATTAAATAGATCGGTAAATTTTTCGTATTGGTACCGAGGAAGAAAGCAATCGAATTTCGGATATCGTTTTTCCTTTCGGCAGTGATGGAAAACGTTTCTAACGTCGCCTTTGTCTACGCATTGAATATAATGAAGGTATTCGGCGTAACTCATTAGCAACGCGGCGTGATTCGCGGAATATTCGTCGTCGAGTCGCTCGTTCGAAATATAATGATCCAATTTTAAGCAGTACACTTCCTCGGGTTTCAACGGTCCGATATAATCTCGGGGAAGAGTTTTATTCAGCGTCTCGTATTTGAAAAGCTTAACCAAGAGAGATTCCACGAGAATCAGCAATTTATCGTCGCTCTTTTTTCTCCGAAAGACGGCTAGGATGTACACGAAACTCCCCTCCTCCTCTTCCTCCGTTCGGGGAGGCGCCACCGCCACGGTGGCAAACGACGCCGCGGAAGGATTCCTCATCTTCGTGTCTTGAATGGAGTAAAAAAATAAATTTTTGATTCGAAACTCGGGTACTAGAGGCGATACCGAATAAACTTGAGCTTTTTGTCCGACCATTGGGCCGTTAAGAAACTCGACGTTTAGAAATTGATGTTCGCTGGTTAATTTATTAACCGAGCTCGAGTACACGGCCCACCTGTCGGTCACGAACGCGGCGCCGAAATTTGCCTGAAAGTAGGAACCGGACGTCACGTCTTCGAACCTCACGTTCGTCTGTTTTCCCATGAGCTTTTTCGCTACTCGCGGAGTGAGGGGATTGATCCACCAAACGACGTACAGATAAGAACAAATACTTCCCCAATCGTGTCCGTCGGGAGGAGAGTAGGAGGAGAGGTGGGAGATGGCCGGTATTCCGAATCCGGTCCCCCTTTCACCTATTCTTAGCTTATTTTTCCCCATAGCCCGAGTTTGACCGCTTAAAAAAAATTCTCTCGTTACGGTTATAATTGAATTCGTGAGTGACGGGGAGCGCGCGTACCTGTACTCGAAACTCGGGTACCGAACGTTGTAAACGTATTGTTGTGGAGGTCGACCTTCGCCGTTTAAACGCGTGTATCTGAGTGGCGGTAGGCTATAGTAACTTTCCGTTACGACGATTCCCTCGGCCGACTGAAAGTTTCCGCATAACGAGTGCGTCGCCGCGGAAGTAAAAAGCGGAAATGGCGCGATTTCCGCCAACGCTCCTTTCGGACTCACGTTTTCCGAAGACGGCAGAGATAGGAGAGGCATCGTGTTAGACGTTTTGCATATCATCGCCCTAATATCCAGGTGGTCGGGTACTACGGTCGAAGATTCGTCATTCTCGTTCGTAGTTTTGCAATAATGACGATTAACGGCGTGAAACGACAGTGGTTTTCCTCTTTTTTTATTTACGAAGAAAAACGTAGAATCGGTCGGAGAAAACGAACCGCGGAATAAACTTTTGTAGCACGTGTCCGGTTTTATAAAATTAGTCGCGTAGAGCAGCTCGCCCATCTTCAAGGATATGCCGAGAAAGGGCGCTTGCTCGAACCACTCTCTCGTCGGTGGCGGCGATGGGTATTTCGATATCATCGACGCGAAATTAAAGGTCTTAGGCGTCATCGTTTCTTCCGCGATTCCGATGCACAGATCTAGGGCCATGTTGTTGACTCTAAAGTTTTCGCGGCGGGAAGAGGATGATGAAGAAGACTTTAAAATATTGGCCAATTTTTTATCCGCGAACGAGATTTCCTTTTCGTGCCCGCTTTTTAAAATCGTTTCGAGCGAGTAGATTTGCTCATAGACGGCATCGTTTGTTTCCGAATTGTAGGACAAAGACCACCCCCGCGGAAGGTTTTGGTCTTCCTCGTCGATCTTCCAGAGGAGAACGAAATGCTCCAGTTCGTTATTCGGGTTCTGTATCGTCGATATTTTTCCTTCGCGAACGTCCTCGGCGTCGTAATCTATATAGTAGGATTTAGAAAATGAAGAAGTCAACGACGACGAGTCGGCGTCGTCGTCATCGTTCGTTTCCAGAACTCGTACGTTAGATAAAAATTTACACTTTCTTAACAATTGAAGAGGTTTTCGAGATGGAGGAAGAGAAATCGGCTTTAGATTCGGAAATTTCGCGACGTACTCGGTGCCTTCGAAAATACCATCGGGGTAAGATACTTCATCTTCATCGGCGCTTTCCGTCGTCGGTTTTAAACGGTCGTACAGGAGAATAGCGTCTCTCGATATTAGCAATGGCCTAAAATTGAAAAGATTAATTTCTAATCTCACCTGTCCAGTGAACAAAACCTTATCGTATACGGTTTCGTTATCACCACCACCGTCGTCGCCGCCTAATAAAATTCGTAAGTCGTAATAGTAGTTAGGGATTAAAACTGAAAAGTTTTTGACCGGAACGGGCGAACCGAAATTTTCGGTTTTTAATTCTATATCTATCAAAGAATAAAATAGCGACGAATCGGTATCCGGACTCGAGCCACCAGTCGTTGCCGCTATTGGTGGGGTATTGATGCCCTTTTTCGATGGCTCGGGTTTTCCTGCAGCCGTCGCCGTCAGCCGTTTCCCGATTTGAATTAAAAGTTTCATCTCTCGTCCTCGCCCTCTATTATTCACACCCTCGATGAGCAACTGGGGATATTTTTCGCCGACACTCAGTTTGTGACTCAACTCGACCTGAGATATCGAGGGTATTAAATCGAGATCAGTGTTGATCATCGTCGTAGTAGTAGTGGTTCGATCGTTGGATGTTTGATCATTATCGGTGGGAGCGCTAGCGGGAAGAAGGGGAGGACGGTTCTTTTTTTCGATATGATTTAAAATTTTATTTAGAAAACCAGTTTTACGCAACGATAAACTTTTAATGCTTTTAATAGAGAAAACCAATCATGTTAAGCGAAAGCATAAAAGAAAAAGCGCTAATAAAATATAATCCGTATTTTTAGTTTTAGCATTTGTATTCTTCTTCTTATAATAAATATTATATATATATAATTATATTATTATTATTCAGATTATAATTATCATACTTACTATTATTATTAATACTATTATATAGATTTATATATCATATCAATGAAAAGGATCGTCTTTTCTTGAAAGTAAAAGATATATCGCTCGTTTTTATCGCGGAAAAAATATTTTTATTGCTATAGTCTGTTTATTACAAATGAAGAAATAATTAAAACATTCTGTCGATTAAATTCTTCTTCTTCTTTTTCTTCTTCTTCTTCAACTCGGCCATTTTACGTAGATATCCATCTTCATTTTATTATAAAATACATACATATATATTTAACCGAAACGCTCGTTTTTATTACCGAAAAAAATACTTTTATTGATACAATCGGTTTAGAAAAAATGAATTAGGAAAAAATTTTGTCGAGAAGGTTTTTCAACTCGGCGTCTTTACCTAGATATCGACTTAAATGAGAAGGTAATAACGTTTTTCGATTTTCTAATAAAGTCACCTTTATTCCTCCTTCTAGAATTTCTTTTATCAAGAATTCAATAATCGCGGCGAGATAATGAGCGGCGTTTTCCTCCACGGTTAGACCGCCACTTTCTTTCACTAATCCCGTGTACATCAATTCGGCTAATTCGAATTTCCTTTCCGTATCCATCGCTTTCTTTTTTTTTCTTCATCGGAAAGAAAAATGCTTATTATTTAGGTTCCTCATTTTGATGATCGATCCTTTCCTCGCCCTTCTCCTCATCTACGCCGATCGCTATTTCATTTATTTGAAAATAAAGGTCGTGCGGATTTTCGTGGTAAATGACGTGACCGGCATTTTTTATTATAATAATTTTTACGTTGTCTTTGTTACGCTCGTTTTTAAATTCTAAAGCGGGTGAAATATCCATCCACGTCCTTTCGCCGTAAATAAACGTCACGGGAACGCTTTGAGGAAGAAGAGGCATGCGATCGGCCATGGGATTTCTGGCGCACTGGAAAATGAAAAGCATGCTCGTGAAAGCTTCCTCCCCCGTGGGGTTTTGCACGTTGCAATAATATCGGTGCTCCTCCAGGAGGTTTTCGAAAATCTCTAGGTGTTTCGGGCCTTTGAGACGCGTGAAAAAAAGTGGATTGAAGGGTATTTTAATCACGTTCCGACAGATTTTCATATAAAATGGATGTTTAAGGAAACCCCAGGGATCGACTAGGATTAGGTGACTAATTTTTTCCGGATAGTTTATGGCGTAGGAAGCGGCTAGATAACCGCCGAACGAATGACCGACGAGAATGAACCTTTCTAATTTCAAGACGGAACGCCAAGCCTCGATGGATTTGACGAACTCCATTTCCGCTTTAAATGCTTTATTAACCAAACCGCGTCGGGGATCCGATCGACCGAGGAGGAGGAGGGAGGGGAAATGCCGCCGCCACTGCTGCCGCTGCAGCTGCCAAGCCGCGATTTTCGCAAACTCCGGTGGGGTAGTAGCGACATCGTTGCTACCGACCGATGCGTATTTAAAGAAATCCGGTCGCGAACTTTGATTAAAACCTATCGTGTCGAAAAGATAAACGGGTCTCTTCTCTTTACCGGTGATAAATTTCGCGAGCTCGATCCAGTCAAAAGCCATACTCCCGAACCCGTGAATGACGACCATAGGCGTTTTATCTTTAACGTCCTTGTTAAAGATTAACGTAAAAATTTTGTTACTCTTTTCGGATCCGGTGATGACTTTACCTATGTCGACGAATTTGCTCTCGTGGGGAATTGACATTTGGGCGAGTATTTTTTTTGAAGTCTTTCTTAATAAAAGCGGGGTGGATGGGAACCATTTTCCCCACAAACATTTTCTAATCAAGCACGATTCGCGCGTGCCCTGATAAAGCTGTTTCGTTTTCCTTTGCTTCGAGAGCCTTTTTCGTACTTTTCGTAATCGTTGCTCCTCTTCCGCCGTTAAAACCTCCTCTTTGGGCTTTTTACGCTTCATCTGTGCTTTCTTAAATAAAAGGGAAAAAGATTAAACCTGACGGTCAAAATAAAATATTATATATATAAATATATTTATATATATCGAAACTTTTATATTTTTAAATATATTTGGTATATTATGCGTTTTTTTAAATTTAAATTAACTTAATAATAATATAATGTTAATGAGCAGTTATATATAAATATATAAAAAAGTTGGAAATAATCAATGGAGAAGTAACGTCTAATCTATTACATTCTTTATCAAAATTTTGATTTGATTCATATATTTATTATTCAAAAAAAAATTTCGAGGACACTCAACTAATAAAACAAGGTGTTCGATGTTTAAGTTCCTTATCGCATAATTTTTTTTTTTTGGGAAAACCTTTTTTTTTTTGTCATCGACACTTCACAAATTTTTTTTAGGGTTTCGGGAACTTAGACATCGAGGTTACTAAACATTGGGAGATCTAGTCCTTAGAAATGTTACTGTTTCAATCTCGGCTAATACAGTCTTGAAGCGTATTTGAAACCAAATATCTAAATACACTCTCGTCCCGATACCGATAAAACGTCCTAAAACGAATCAACTTCTCGCTCTATATATGATAGGGATAGGAGTTAGATAATGTCTTTACCTAAAATATTTTTATGGTAACTTCTAGATTTAGAAAGTCTCGAGGTTCATAAAAATCAAAAATGGAAAAAATTATGAGTTGGTATCTTAGGTATAAAAAAGATAAACAGTTCCGTTTAGGGTCGCATCTTTAGACCCTTACTTCGAATATTTATTACTTCTAGGTCAATAGATGATTATACTTTAAGGGGACGCTGCGCGTAAGGATTCCTAACAAAACTTTTTTTTGGAATAAATTATACACCATTCGAAAGAAGAAAGATTTCTCTACAATATTTGTTTGATGACATATGCAAAAAGGCGTTTAGAATTTGTGTAATTTCTTCCCAAATATCATGAATCAGCATTTTTAACATTTTTAGTCAGCAATTTTTAACAGGAATTTCTGCTGAACTACAAAAGACTTTTGCAAGCGGATTTCACTAAATTCATAGGCATATGTTTTATGAAATAACTCGCAAATAGTAGCAATATGGAGAAAAAAAATTTATTTGGAATTTTTTGCAATCTCAACGTTTTTTTGTTCCAATAAAATTTAAAAGTTTATGCATAATACCAAATTTTTATATTTCATGAATCATACACAAAATATTCAATGCACTACAAATTGCAAACAAAAGAAGCAACATTAAAATAGTGTGGATTTTGTGTTATACCCCGAGAAGAGCTCAATGTAAAAAAAAGTTTTTTTTAGTAAAATTGAGTCAAGAATTGAACTGTGAGCAAGTGGCCCAAACCGTGGTAACAACACTCTTATAAATGAAAAAATGTTATCTCACCAATTTGAAAGTTTAAAAACTTAAATTCTAAATCAGATAAATTATAAAAATTTATATGTGTTCAATTATTTGAATTTTCTTTTTTTTCTTTTTTTTGCAACAAAAAAAAAAATCGTAATAACTTTTTATTATATATCCGATTACTAACTTTCAGAGCATGTATAATTAGAAAGGATACACATATTGGTTTCCTTATAAAGTTTTTTGTATCCCAGCTTTGCCGCTGTCATCTGGGCTAAACTTATTAATTTAAAAAGTTTCCTGCGAGTAGTAGCCAAACCAATTGGGCCTACAGAAAATTTATCTAAATAACAGATGTGCATAGCGTCAAGTATATAAGGCCATAAAAATTGTCATTCTATCAGATTAATAAAAATAGTGCGTGACACCATCGCATTCAAGTAAATTTTGGCAACCAAAAAATAAATAAATCTAAAAACTCATATATCTTAACGACAGTTTGAATATTTGCAGAGCGTATATCATGGGAAGTAGACTTTTTTTAAGAGAAAATTTTCTTGTTACCCAACAGATGTCGCTGCTCATGGAAACATTCAAAGTTTTCGAACAGTTTCTCGTGATCAGCGCAAAACGTTGGGCATACCAAATTAATCTAATAAAATATGTAACTTGTAGAGGTTACCAAGCTTGAAAGTTTCATTGCAATGATAAATATGGAAAAAAGTTACATGCCACCAGTCCATTTTTTCTTTTTTTTTTTTGCTAGAAAAAATTATGAAGATTCTGAAGCAAAGCACAAGTCAAAACGAAACTTCAGATCAATACTACCAGGCAAGGTTTACATTTTTGTTTAGATAAATATTTTATATATATATGCCGCGCATATGGGGAAACTTTGAAAATTAGAAATTTTCCCACAGAGGCAAATTCGTTCTCCATACAAAAAATTTTATTTAACAAAAATGTTATCTTCCCCAATATACTGCTCGAAAGTTTTCATGCGAACATAATAATAAAAAGGTCTCGGATTTTTCATTGTATGACTTACCACATGATACCCCCCATATCCCCCTGTATAGTTGTGAAGAAAATATCTCAGTATGTGAACAATAACCAGACCATTCGACAACGAGCAGTTAATTTCTACACTAGAAAGTGTTAAAACCTAAAATCATAGAATTGATGATTTCCCCAAAAGTTAGGAAATCCATACGCGCAGCGTCCCCTTAAGCAACAACTATTTACAGAAATAATTCCAATCAATTCCTAAAAATATTATGAGAGAAGTCGACTCCTTTAGTGGCGTTTCATCGGATCTCGGGAATAGATACTGGTAAGATATTTCGGTGTCGAAATACGTTCAAACCTATTAAAACCCAGTACTCAATTATATAGTATCATTGCAACGGGTTCGGTATCCCTATTTGACGTAACCTCGATGTCTAAGTTCCCGATCGCCTAATTTTTTTCATCGAGACCTCACAACATTTTTTCAGGTTTTGGGAACTTAGACATCGAGGTTACGACACATAGGGAGATCGAGTCCTTAGAAATGTTACTGTTTCAAAGACTACTCTCCTATACTACGTTTGAACGTATTCGGAAACCAAAATATCTAAATATCAGCCCATCCTCGATACCCGTTGAAACGTCCCAAACGGAATCGACTTCTCCTATAATATAGATAGAAATAGGAGTAAATAGTTTTAACATATAATCGTTTAAACGTATATAAAATGGATAAAGGTAACATTAAAATATTTTGATAAATAAGTGTTTAAATTTTTAAAAAATAATTAGTTTTGTTAAAGGGAATTATTATAATTTTTTTTAATTTAGTCTCCTCTAAAATCCCGTTTTCTTTAATTAAAATATTTTTTAAGGGGTAACTTCCTAGATTTGTTGAGAAGTCTCCGCTGTTTCAGAAAAATCAAAAAATGGGGAAAAAAATATGAGTTTGGTATCCTAGATTAAAAAAACATAAAAATTTCCGTTTAGTCGCATTCCTTTAAACACTTACCTATCGAAATATTTTATCACTCTAGCCAGCTATATGATATACGTTTAAGCAACAACTATTTACAGAAATAATTCCAATCTATTCCTAAATATGTTATGAGGGAAGTCGACTCCTTTAGTGGCGTTTCATCGGATCTCGGGAATAGATACTGGTAAAATATTTCGGTGTCGAAATACGTTCAAACATATTAAAACCCAGTACTCCCTTATATAGTATCATTGCAACGGGTTCGGTATCCTTATTTGACGTAATCTCGATGTCTAAGTTCCCGATCGCATAATTTTTTTAGGAAAAATTTTTTTTTCATCGAGACCTCAAATTTTTTTTCAGGTTTTGAGAACTTAGACATTGAGGTTACGACACATAGGGAGATCGAGTCCTTAGAAATGTTACTGTTTCAAAGACTACTCGCCAATACTACGTTTGAACGTATTCGGAAACCAAAATCAGCTCTTCTTCGATACCCGATGAAACGGCCTTAACGGAATTTAACATATAATCGGTAAAACGTATATAATCTGGATAGAAGTAACATTAAAATATTTTGATATATTAGGTGTTTAAACATTATAAAATTAATAACTTTTGTTAAAGATATGAGTTAATTTGGTATCTAAGGTTGAAAATGCATAAAAATTTCCGTTTCATCGCATTCCTTTAAACACTTACTTATCGAAATAATTTATTACTCTAGTCATCTATATGATATACGTTTGCATAACAATTATTTATATAAATAATTCAAATCTATTCCTAAATATATTTTGAGAGAAGTCGATTACTTAAGTGCATTTCATCGGATCTCGGGAAGATGTACTAGTAGGATATTTTGGTTTCGAAATACCTTCAAACCTATTAAACCACAGCATTCTTTCATATAGTGTCATTCCAACGGGCTCGATCTCCCAATGTGACGCAACCTCGATGTCTAAGTTCCCGATCGCATAAATTTATTTGGAAAAAATTTTTTCTTCATCGAGGCTTCACAAATTTTTTTTTAAAGTTTTGGGAACTTAGACATCGAGTTTACGACACATAGGGAGATCGATTCTTTAAAAATGTTTCTGTTTCAAGGGATAGTCGGCTACACGTTTGAACGTATTCGGAAACCAATATATCTAAATATCAGCCCATCCTCGATACCCGATGAAACGTCCTTAACGGAATCGACTTCTCCTATAATATAGAAAGGAATAGG